>NAGG01000171.1:0-17867 GCA_003031705.1 Calonectria naviculata | reverse complement strand
TTCTGGCGCTGCTCCACAGGGAGCGCGTCAGACTGGGCCTGGTGAGCGCGGCGGCGGAACTTGAGGGCGTTGTCGGCGGAGCTTGCCTGCTTGGAGAAGCAGTAAGCGTCGCAGGAATCAGAGTCGGATGAGTGTGCGGAAATAGAGGTGTCGTCGGAAGATTGAGAAGCCGTGTCGGACCAGACCGAGGTGGTGGAGGTGGAGGCCGATGCAGCTAGTGATGTGTTGTAGGGAGGCGCATAGTAGGTGGGGGGGATGGAGGCGGGCGAAATCTGCGCGTCGCAACCCATCTTGAAAGTCGTTATTATTATAAAGAAGCTTGAAGAGGGTGTTCAAGCCAGGATGATTATCCAGTCGCCGTCTGCGGCTAAGTCAACCAATCAAATCGTGGTTATACCGGTGAGCAATTCGCGAAATCCGAGTCGAGTAGCTAGCTTCGCAACAACGTGTAATAGGCTGTGGCGAAACAATTCCGTTGATGTAAATAGTGCGTCTAGACGAGCGAGTCGAGAGGCGACTTGATTACACGAAGGATAAGACCGGAAGACGAAGCGAAGACGGCGACTGGGGGAAGATAGTAGGTTGCAACAGGCATTGCGGCAATGCTTCGAAGCTCGGGGAGTTGGAAGCGGGTGGTCGGCCTAGAACAAGGCTACCATCGAGAAGAAACGATGAAGCTGTTGTGGTTGGTGTTAGTTGTCCAAGAGGATCGAGCCGTTGATTGTTATATGCAGGTACAATGCGGCAAGACTCTTGGTGTGGCTGAAAGAGAACAGGACCCGAGGGTGGTGAGTATTTATTAAACGGGCCAAGAGGGTGACTCTTTAGAAGGTGGCCTTAGGGGCGAGGCTTGAGGCGACAGTGGTGGTGACAGCCTGGCGTGGTGGGTTGTGACTCTTGCACGGTGGCGAAACCGAGCAATGACAGCGGGGGGAGTGGCAGGTGGCTGCCAACTGGCGATCTCGGAGAGAGCGTGCGCGGTGGGAGCCTAGGCCGGGGGGAAAATGACCAAGACCCTCGTCACAGCGGGTGTGGCGAAGAGGGGCAGAAGCCTGGAGAAGGAAAGTATGGAGAGAGCGTGAATGGAAGGACAAAGAGACGCGAAAATAGAAAAAGAGATAGAGAACGTGATGGAGGATGGGTACAAAGACGAGATGAAAGGAGATCGGTGAGGTGAGTGACACCGGAGAGAGAGAGAGGCAAAGGCCAGCGAGTCCGGAGAGGACACAGAACAGAGTCAGTGGAAGGCGACAGTGGAAGAGTCACAGTCAGTCAGTCGGGCACTGGTGCTGGGTCGTTGGCCTGTGCTGTGCCTGGCAGAGCGGATGACTGTGCTTTTTTTGCTGGGCACTGGTGCTTAGATTAGGCCAGGCAAGGATGAGGTAACAAGCAGTGGTAGCCTTGGGCTGAGGGACTGGGCTGGACCCGGGCTGTGCTAGGCTCGTGGCCGCGAGGGTGGTCGTGGCGGAGGGCGAGTGCGTGAGTGAGTGCGAGAGAAGTGGCTCCTCTCACAAAAAGTCGCAAGGTGCAAGTCAATGCCGCTGCGACTCCCGGGGGATCAGGAGACGGACGAGGGGTGGATGATGGTGAGAATGAAGTTGAGATTGAGCTGGGAGTGACAAACAAACAAGACGCCGTGGAGTGGAGAGAATACAGATCCAGAGCAGACTCAAGAGTCGCTGGGGACGGATTTAGAGGGCGGACTCGAACATGATGGCGACGGCGATGCAGTTCGATGGGGAGAAAGGCGGGATCGAGGCAAGGCGGGCCATGGCATAGTTTTGAAGGGGACCAGAGGATCCAAAGACGACCACCACCCAGGCCAGGAAAAACGACTTGGACGAACCAGGACGGGCCAGCGCGAGCCACACGCACGCAAACTCGCAGGGCCACTGAGGCCCCCGCTAAAACGCCGCTGAGTCCACTGAGAGGGCTACGCTCCCCAGCGCTCCCGATGGCCCCAGCACGTCCAGCACCCCTTCGACTCCTGCATTTTGACGCCGCCTGATTGGCCCCGTCACGCACCAGCGCGCGTTGCCCCCTCCACCTCCACTGTCCCACCCCCCTTTGCTCCCGAGCCTCTCCCTCACTGGACAGCTCCGTGACAGCGTGGAGACGCCTCTCTCAGGCATTCTTAGTGGCCGTCCTGCATCCAGCGTGGAGTTCGAGTGTGGTTGGTGAGGGTGTCGCGAGCCAGTCACGGTGCGTCGCGGACCCTCCCCCAGCATGCCCATCTCCATTCGCTGCCAGAGGGTCGATGAGGGAAGACGCTTGCCCCTCTTTCACGCACCCGGGGGCGCCGCTGGAGTCAAGCCGGCGACAAAACACCGGCGACCATGACTCCAAAATCCCATATGCAGCGCATGTGCAGCTCGCCATACTTCCTTCATCCAGTATATTTCTTTTGGATGGGGGCAGCACATCACGGCGCCCCAGGAAAAGAAAAAAACAAACCATGGAAATTCCATCGAGTCAAGGAGAAACGCCCTAGCAGTCGTGGGGGCCATCGCAGATTGCTAGCTGCTGCCTTCCATATTACGGTCCTGCAGGAGAAATGGAAGGGACCGACGCTTCACACCTCTCACACGCTGGCTGCGCTCTACTGCCATCTCCACCAACTCTCCTACACATTCACGCACCGATACACATGCACGCACACACGCCAGCCAGTTCGTGCGTCGCGCATCCCTGCCCTCCCGACCACCCTGGTCACCCTCCCAACCCTCCTGTGCGCTTCGCTTCTCCCCTCCAGGCCGCCTGTCGATGGCTCACACAAAATTTGCCAATCAATATTATTAGCAGTGCCTATTTCTGCATCATCCGGCTTTCTCCCTCACCCTAGCGAGCATCCAGCGTCGTGTAGAGCTGCACTACACTGCCGGGGAAACCTTCAGGTCCATCCCGAACAGCCCAACCAAGAAAGAGATGCCAAGCTTGGCTTTTTCGGGGTCAACCACTCGCCCAACTGGCTGAACTGGGCTTGGCCTGACGGGTGATGAGCGATGACTCTTCCTGATCCCTTCTGGCCCTCCACTTTGTGTTCTCCACCTCCACCATCTTCGTCTCCGCCACCGCCCTAGAACCTGTGCCTTGGCCAGAATGACGATTTTGCCTTGACTAGGAACCATGATGCCCCTCGCCTGTGCCTAACATCCTCTCTCAGCCTGTGGAGGGGCATCTGTGAGAAGGTCGGCAGTTGCTGACCCGACTTTTCAGCCTTCCAGGATTCAAATAACCCCGCAACACACGATACAAAAACTGGTTCATCATGACCCTAACATGACATGGCCAGGAACGGTCGATACGATGCACGTTGGTCGTGTAAAGGAATGGGGGGTTTTTTTTTTTTCTTCTTTCACCAAACATGACCTGTCTGGGACCTACTTCCGATGCTACCGGGGTGAGCGGGATGGGTGTATGGATGGATGGAGGGATGAAGGATGAATATGAGAGGGCTTGGGCTGTCTCAACAACCCGCCCAGCATCGAAGTGCGCCATCGCCTTCATGACTGATGTGTCTAGTACACACCGACATATGTAGCATGACACGACAAGACATGTACCAGACACTCACTGCACAACAGACGAGGGGAAAAGCTTGAATGCAAGCAAAATCTTGCCACAGCCCGCCCCCCCCCGGAATAGGACGCAAAAAACACACCACATAACGAGTGCCCGATCGATAAAAGATTGGCACCCTACAACCAGGGTGGCTGTTTGATTGCTCCCGGAGTTGGCGGTGCATCTACTTCGCAAATTCCCGAAGAGTCTCGCCATTGTCTCCATCCGATTGTTAATCCAAGGCCACGGAGCAGCCGTAGCCGTCTAACTATGACCTCACACATCGCCCTGCACTGTTCACTCGTGCTTCGTCAGCCCCGTCGCCAGCCGACACGCAATGGGCTTCGCCGCTGCTGAACAACGGCAGCCCATTTTTAGCTTCACTGCCACAGAACCCTGAACCTTCGATATTGAGGTAGCAGCGGCAATCTACCGAGCATGAACACGATCTAGTCTGGGGAGCAAAGAGGCTGTTCACTCGATATTTACCTTACCTAACAGGCAGACAAAACACACTGCCATTGTCCGCAAACGATCATCTAAAATTGGATGCAAGGCTTTTCCAACCTTGTGGTCCCTGCGCCTGCGCCCACATCTTTATCTTTATCGTGGCGAGGGCATGACACCAATTTCGGAAGAAGTTGGGAATTGCACTTCAGTTGCCCGGATACAATGAAGCCATGAGGCACGCTTTCTGCCTGGTGTCTAGCGATCATGGTGATCGTTGCTATACTATGATGGCTCGCGGTGCGGAGAGGTACGGCCCCTATTCCCTCTCATCTTAGCTGGCACATGCAACATGACTGAATCTATGCTGGTGATACACTCTTATCCTTGATGGATCATCCCGACACCTACCTCACACTGGAACAATCGTGTGCAATTCCCTCGACGCTCAACCGCTCAACCCCTTCCACTCTCCCACCATCGCACAGCGCATTCCTTGGTCCGTGCTCCCACCATGTGGCTGCGCTACCAACCCCTTAACGAGGCCCCAATCTCCTTCGCGTTACCGCGATAGCGACGACGTGACCTGCATGTACCTGTCTCTACCGCCCGCCGGACTCGAGCACCACCGCGACACTTGCCGGTACGTACAAGACGCGTCCCGTAAAGTGGGAGGTACTTCTGAACAAATCATTACCTCAGCGCACCAGGCCACCGCCTCAATGATCAATGCGTCTCGGCAATTGGGGGCGGACAGGACTCCACCGGGTACCCGGGTTGCTAACAATTCCGAGAGAACAGGTTCGCCATTGCCCATTCTACTCGGAGGTAGGCAGATTTTCCAAAGCGTTGCCACTCGTATGTAATCAAGTGTCCTCTTATTACGCCGTCCGTGAGCATCTAGTGTATGCGAACAGTTGCCACCAGTGTGTGTGTGAGAGGTGATGCCAAATGTCCAAGTCTAATGTCGAGTCCGGAAGTGCCTCCTCCGGATGACGGAGACCCGACTCGCCGGGGAATGACTATGTGCGTCGAAGCCAACATGGACAAAAGTATCATTACATGGCACCTTTCGATCCTTGCACACCATTCCCGTCTAGAATGCGCAGTAGGAGCCGCTCATGAAGCTGCAGCGGAGTCTTCCCCGCTCCTATGGCATGCCAGAGTGTGCTGATTGGATCCGGCCCGGTGTAAGCATCCAATCTGTCTGGCCATATTGGCCTGCTCCTGGCATCGGGACGCAAATGTCTGTCATGGCAAGACCTTGAGGGTTGCCATGACGGCCGCCTTCCCTCGTCCCTTCGGGGTGAGCCGGTAATTCGTTACCCGGGTTCATTAATCGCCATTAGGAGCGAGAGCGATAGAGGACAAGGGAAATCCGGGCCCGCCCTGACCAGCGGTGGGGAACCTGGGTTGGACGCCGACTTGGAGGTGACCACAATGCCTCCGTACCCTCCGACAGATTCCCATTCATTGGACAGCAGCGGCTTTCCACTTCGGGCGCCTCCCGGTTCTCTCGTCAGAATGAGTCAAACATTTCAGCCAGCCCTACCCTGGACCATTACCGTATTCATCTTGTTTTATTGGTCTTGTGCGAATGATGTGCCCTGGCCTATTATTCTCCGCCTCGCTGGCATCAATGTAGCCCTTGGAGTCGTCTCGGGATACACCGCCAAGTTCAAGCAATGCTGGCGGGGTTGACAAGTGTTGATGCGACAACGCTTCATTTGTAACTGTATCAAGCCTAGATGGCTAGGGCACAGGAAGCTTACAGGCACATGAAGCGTTGTGTGATGAAAAGAAGCAGCCAAACTCGGCAGACCCTCTCGACATTTGCGTGGCAAAGTCACATTGAATGAATGATTGTGGTCACGGCAGCGTGTCACAGATCGAACACATCCGTACTTCACTCCAAGGTCTGGCCATGATCCTACTCACCCCACTTACACATTGCTAGTGGGCCTCGCTGCCGCGCGGTTCTGGCCCACTCACCAGCCTTCACGTTGTGCTTCTCGTGCTCGTGGCTGACTCACCGAGAGCTCACGCGGTATCTCAACACTCCACATATCCCGGTTCGGGGGTTCTCCCTCTCGTGTTCTCCCCAGGTTAATGGCGTGGAGAAGCAGGACTGGGGACAGAACAGGCCAGATTCACTCCCATGCGCTCAACCATAACAGTGTGACGACACAGGACGCTCCGACAACCAACTGGCGTCCCAGGTGCTGGCGTCTCAGGCAGCTAGCCAGTCGCTCAGCCAGACGCCTCCCGCCTTCCGCAGGCCCCGGTCTTATCTCAGACGGACGCCGGATGCCCGCTCTCAAGGTCTTGTCTGACAGGGGTATTGAGAGATGGAACACTTTCTCACGCGGCACGGCGTGTCGTGCATGAAAGGTTGTATGGAACTCTGGCAATGCAGAGATCCACTAGGCTTCACCGTCAGATTGACGAGCTGTGAGATGAAAATAAAAAAACGTGGTTGCCTAACACGGCTGAAGTCCAGGGTAAGTTGACTTCCTGGATGGGCTAGGTGCCCGACGAGGATGTGTCTAGATTGGGGCTGAAGTGCGAGCACACCGGCCAAGGCATCCGCGACGAGCTGCTGTTGGCTGGCTATGGGTGGTGTGCAAGGCAGAGGCAGCCGAATCCTACTCTGCACGATGTTTCACCCTCTGCGGTGCCAGGCAAGCGGGGAAGCCGCCAGTCCCGTGGAATCCAGGAGAAGATTGGCGGCGTCATGATCAAATCAGGTACTTTTCGAGACGACTCTAGAAATTCAGGTGTATTCCTGGCTGTACATCGGTTCAGCCGACAACGACGAGACTAATGGCTTCTCGTACCGTGTTCCCCTCAGGGCAGTCCCCGCATGACGACAAAGGACAAGGGATGGCATGGGCGGTCCGTCGAATTAGCATGAACCACCCGAGTCCACGCGGGCAACACCGCCTCCCCCTCCCTCGCTGCGCGTCATGGAGATGGGATGAATAGACATTACTTTCTTCATCGGTAGTTCAGGTGCCGAGGTAGACTTGCATCACAGCTTGGTGCTTGTATGTGAATCATTGGTGGTGATGGTGGCGGCGGCGTCGCTCTGGGTGGTGGCCAACGCAGTGTCAACCAGCTTTCAGCCGTTGGGCATTCTTGGTTTAGCAGTAACGTGTCCAGTCTGCCCTGCTGCTCCCCGCCGATCAGTCTCCGAACTGGCCCCGTATTTCCTTCTTTTACCCTTCTTGCCCAATATCATGCATTTCCTCTGTACCCAGGCGGGGCAAACCCAAGACATACATGGCTGCAGGCAGGGCGGCTTGAGCCTTGTGGCCACGACAGCAAGATGATGCATCAGCTTGCTGGCTGCTTTGTGCAGATCACGGCGAACCATTCGGAACCTAACCTTGGGCGGGTTTACGGGGCTGGTGCACCAACCATCAAAACGTTGCATTCAATATTGCGTTTTTCGTTTACGATACGGCTAGCGGTCAAGCCCAGGTCGGGCAGACCGACAGGTTTAGGGTAACCCGTTTGACGACATTGTCCGAACCCGGACATCGTGATATTTCTGCTCTGTACGAGGACAGAGTCGACATGATCAGCCAGTAACCGGGCGGGGGGCCCTCTAGTGTGACTGGACCTGCATGCTGAGACGCATGTGGGAGGACAGCGTGTTAGACATTGAGCCTTTCGCTGCATATGTAGGCGACACTCTGACAATATGTCGGCGGTACCAAAGGTAAATTTGACACTACGGCGTGTCGTCAGTGACGAGATGGATCATACAACAGGCCCAAGACCGTATTCGATGATAATGACAAACAAAATAAACAAATAATCTGCATTGTTTTGTAATTTGTTACAATCAACTCATATTCCAGGAGCCGTATTGTGGCGGAGCACCCAGACAACATCACTGCACCACCACGTAATAAAATTTATATGCACAGCTACGAGAGTTGGCCGATTCAGCCTATAACCTCCCTCTGGAGTTCCTTAGCAAACCAAGAAACATGTTTCCCGCATGGACTAGCTTAGTTCCAAAAGAAAAACAAACCCCCCCAAAAAAGGCCCGTCGTGAATTGCCACGAACGCAATCATTGACAGACACATGGGAGTTGTTGTGCTGCCGCACAAAACAAGCAACATGGCATGCTATGACG
Organism: Calonectria naviculata; assembly: GCA_003031705.1. Taxonomy (NCBI): domain Eukaryota; kingdom Fungi; phylum Ascomycota; class Sordariomycetes; order Hypocreales; family Nectriaceae; genus Calonectria; species Calonectria naviculata. The sequence goes on along the minus strand of NAGG01000171.1, from coordinate 9,711 downwards.
GGCGGAGGGATACATGAAAGAAAAAATTTTCCCGCCCGCGTGCATCACATCGGCGTGACTCGTTTGGCCATGACACAGTTGAGCCGAATTCAACCGTCAGTATGAGACAGCTACCATGTCACAAGGTGTCAAACCGACACAAGCTTCAAACTCAAAAGGCAACAGCCAAGGATAAATGAATCACATCATCGGACAAGACATGTTGACTCAGACGAATTAGCCACCATCAGCTCACCACCATGTCCATTAACATCACATCACAGAGACACGATAGACTGTATGGTCCCAGATTCACATATTCATGTAACGACTCAATACAAGCTAAGCCGGAAATTTCGCAATTTTTCCATTTCGCCCCGTCAATGTCTCGATACCATTCTTTCCTTCCCCAGATCTCTCGGGAGCCCGGCGGCGAAAGCAATTGTCCCATCTTGTAGCAAAAATATCCTTCAAACCGAACTAACGGCACCTTAAGAGGCCATGTAGGTGCTGGCGTCAACACCCTCCTTGGGGAACTCACTATCGGGCTACGGTTAGTTGTGTTCACAAATCAAACGCATGAGGAAAAAAGGACTTACGGAAGGGCAACCTCGAATCGCTTCTCAATCTCCTTGAGGACTTCCTGGTCCTGGTCGGTGCTGACAAACGAGATGGCCAGACCCTTGGTACCGAATCGACCAGCACGACCGACTCGGTGAAGGTAGGAGCTGGCATCATTGGACAGATCGTAGTTGATGGCCAGGTTGATACGCTCGATATCAATACCACGACCGAACACGTCGGTAGCAACGCAGATGCGCTTCTTGAACTCCTTGAACTCCTTGTAACGGCGGATACTAAGGTCAAGTTAGATCTGGGAATCTGCGAGTAGATAGGACAATACACATACCGTTCTTCCTGGCTGACTCCAGAGTGGACAGCAATCGAAGGGAAGTTGCACTCTCGGAGAAGCTTGTCAAGCTCGGTAGCACGGACAGTGCTCTTGACAAAGATGATGACCTGGTTGAACTGAAGCTCATCGAGAAGCTCGTTGAGCTTGCGGTTCTTCTCCTTCTCCTCAAGCTTGATGTAGTACTGCTGGAGACCGTGGAGGGTGAGTTTGGTATCCTCATCCACGTAGTGCTCTGTGGGGTTCTGCATGAACTTGCGGCAGATGGGCTTGACCTCCTCGGACAGAGTGGCGGAGAACATCATCACCTGCTTCTGCTGAGGAGTAGCACGGAATACATCCTGAACATCGGTGCGCATGTCTGTCGATTAATTAGCGGCTGGAAGGATACGTGTTCGGTAGGGCTTCTAAGCTCACCAGGCTGGTCAAGCATCTTGTCACACTCATCGAGAACGAAGATGCGAACACTTCCGAGACGAAGAGCCTTGTCGCGGACAAGGGCCTTGAGACGACCGGGGGTACCGACAATGATGTGAGGGCAGGTGTCCTTGTTCTTGAGAGTCTCTACATCCTGCTTGATGGGAGTACCACCGTAGAAGACACCGGTCTTGATGTCAGGCATGTACTTGCTGAAACGGTTGTACTCGTCACGGATCTGGTAAGCCAGCTCACGAGTGTGGCACATAACGACAACGGAGACTTCACCATTGACAGGCTCAACCTGCTGAAGGGTGGCGAGAACAAAGACAGCAGTCTTACCCAGACCAGACTTGGCCTGGCAGATGATATCACCACCGAGAAGAGCCTGGGGGATACAAGTTTGTTGGACTGTCGATCGAACCGATGTTAGAGTTTGTTTCCAAGAAGCAACGAACGACGGGTGTAGCGTCAAGGGTCCGTCCATCGTCGCAGCTTAGCCTGTATAAATATGTATTTCGCATTCCTCTCCATGAGAGATGCATTTCGAAATGTCGAGCGGATTCACCCCAAGGCGTTGGCCTTGAGGAGATACGAGCCGAATTCGTCAATTTAGGCCGCCAATCAGACGGCATATTGCGCGGGCGACGAAGTCCACGCAACTCTCATCTGTGTCCACCAATCTTGTGCCAATCCGTTCGTACCAACCGCTCATGTCATGCGCGCTTCAGCGCGACCAGAATGACATGTGGGTTGTTTGATGCGACAGACCACCTTTCACCAGTGGTCTCTCTAGCCCGGATGTTGCGGATGCAGGGACCATCTCTCAGGTCCAAGTTTGGTACACGCTCGGCGGCGATGACGATGGCTTTGGTGCAAGAATTGGCCAATTTTTTTTTGCTTGCGAGATGGACGGACGCTTGAAGGGAGGGGAGATTTGATGACTTAGGGTATTAGAATTTCAGGACTGACCCTCCGAAGGATGTTCGAAACCACAGTCGCCGATGGCGCGAAGCAACTCGGGCTTCAGAAGGAAGTCACGGAAACCGGTCGAGTGAATACCGACGTAGCTACCCTTCTTGTCGACATTGTTGCCAGCGGCGAGCTCGCCCTTCTTGCCATTGGAGGCGGCGGCGGCGGTCTCGTTGCCGCCGATCTCCTCGTCGGAGTAGTCGATGAGATCCTCCTCGTGGGACATGTTGTCGATGATTTGGGGCTGGTTAGAGATGGAGATTAAGAACTGTCGCGATGACCGCCTGGCAGAGCGGATGCGCTGACGGGGATGCTATTTCGAAGGGACTGGCGCTGTGCTGTAGGGGAAAAAGTGCCTCGCGTAAGTGCGGTGGCACGGAATGAGTATGAAGAGGAAAATGAGCTGCGAGGGAGGATGGTGGTGTGGCCTAAAACTCGTTCCGGGATGGACTCGAAAGCTTTTTGTTGTGATTAAGGCTGAGAGGAGTATGCCACCAAGGACACAAAGCAAGCGCCGCGTTGCGTTCTGGGTGAAGAGGCCCGTGCATCGCGTCCATTCACGTGACAGGATCCAGGCAGCTGTTGCATACAGTGTTAAAAAGAATATCTGGCACGGTGCTTTTGTGGTACTTTGAGATGAGACCTCTGAAAGTTGACCTGTGACATAGCAACGGTCAGATATCACTGCACCATCCCGGGGAAAGAGAGATAACCTAATGGCAAAAGCAAAGGGGCCCCAGGGGGTCCAGAACAGGCACATTTACAGCAGGGCTTCCTACCTGTATCAAGCTGCAGCATACCTCGCCCATCAGCAGCATCGTCCGTCACCCAATGTCTCCAAAAATTCATCGTCCGGCGCCCAGCACAGTGTCGAGGCACCGACCTCCAGCGAACACACTGCGATGCAGAACATGTCGCGACATATGATTTCCAGTATGCGAGCCGTGAGCTTGAAGGCCCAGATCCGACAAAGTCCAGCCATGAAGCGCAGCATTTGCAAGTTCTGCGACACTCTCCTTGTTGAAGGGCAGACGTGCAATTCTGTTGTGGAGAATGCCAGCAAAGGCGGGAAGAAACCCTGGGCCGACGTCCTGCGGATTCAGTGCAATACGTGTGGGAACGTCAAACGGTATCCGGTTGGTGCGCCGAGGCAAAAGAGGCGATCACTGAGGCAGCAGGCACAACAAACACCTGGTTCAACTGGAGATGAGCCAATGGAAGACGCAACCACGGTCTCATGAAACAAAACACAACCAGGGTCTATTTCACGACCAGAGAAAAAAATATTGCGATGATACGCAGCGAGAAGTCTAGTTTCTGGAAGGATGGAACGCTTGTTGATAAGCCCTTCTTTCCGATATTTGGTGGAAACACTGAACTCAACCCCTTCAGCCGAATGCTTGATGCTGGGCTTTGAACCAACCGACTCGACTGCGATATGATTTTGTGCCATGGGAATGCCGGTTCTATGGACATTGAATGCCACTACTGGGCACAGGTCACACATTGCTGAAGCCATGGCCCAGCCAGCGGCCATTCCTATCTCGGTGTTGGTTTGCGAGCTGAGGTTGAGACGGAACGATGGAGATATTCATTTCGCCGAGGCTAATGCATGCGCCTAGAAATGTCTTGTATGTGCATTTTGTACTCCTATACCATAAACGGGAGTGTCTGTCTCCCGTGCTAGATTCTGGGATGAGCGAGATGGCCATGATTCTCCTGTATACCAGGACTGTTGTTTTATATCCTCAGTTAATGACGAGTGCTCAAAACAAAAACGAAACATCATGATATCCATATTCTGCCCCCAATGAAGTCCGTCCGTGGTAATGTTATGTTTATTGTTGGTATTGTGTTGATCCGGATCCCTCCTTGTTCTACTTTCCTGGTTGACCTGCTTCTTTGACACTCTCCTCTCCAAGTACTTTACTCGCCGACATGAACCTTGGCAATTAGTTAGCAAATTGTCCCCTGTCCTTGCAGCTCCAGCGTATCCGTGATTTAAAAGTAATGGAGATAAATGAGAGAAGGGGTGAAAGGGGATTAAGAAAAAGCAAAACTCACAGTCCGCCATGCCAACTCCCCAGGCCCCTCATGGCCTCCGCCTGGACGCTCGTCATGCGCAGCAGGTTTTCTGTGTCTGACAGGTTTACCGACAACTGAGCAAGTTGCGAGTTAAGTTGTGCCTTTCAAAGTCAGGTGTTAATAGTAAAAAAAAAAAACAAAAAAAAAAAACAAAAAAAAAACAAAAAGTCCACCGTACGGCGAGGTGGGGGACTCTCACCAACTGTCTTGATTTGAGAGCGCTGCCACTCGTCGCCATGCTTTGCCGCACCTGCGAGCCGCCAATGTTGCGAGTGGACATTTTAGTGCTGCCGAGTTACTGCCTTGTCTAAGATGAGGGCAGTTTCGGGGGGATTCTTCGGACCGGCTCGCGTCTGGCGTAAACGTCTGTCCTCCCAGATCCGAGCGCTTGGCTATCGCTATCTTGATGCAATTGTCCGGACAAAGGGTGGTGGTAATGGCGAGGCAACAGACGTATGGGGAAGGGAACAACAGCGCTGGATACCTCCCCGGTAAATAGAATAGCGCGAAGAGTGGCGAGTGACGACGCGCAGAGGAAATTAGGTCTGATATGCACAGTAACAGCTAGAGATGAGGGGCGGCCTCCGTGCTTGTCCAAACAGCTGTTGGCCCGTGCACGTTTACAATTCAACAGATCAACAGTAAACAAATAAAAAGAAGCACTTGCATGTGATGACACTTTTGGTGAGCCTCAAATTTGGATGTATTTAAAATATTGACAGATTAAAGCAAGATAGAAATGGAACAAAAACAGCTGGACATGGCCGCGCACATCGGGACAACACACCGAGTACATCAATCCCGTCACCTCACGACATAAGAACATTTCCAGCGATAAAATTTTCATCATTAGCCCGTACTATACATTATGCTTCTTCAGAACGCCAAACTGATCTTCCGAGTCCTTCAGTCATCATTGCGCAAAGCGTTTTGACCAATTATCCAGTTATTGGACGTATCTTCAATACGTCTGCTCGCCCACACCATTCCGCACTCACGAGTTTCGGTCACTTAATGTCGTCGTCGCTCACTTTGCCAAGGGTTATTATTACCCCCGCCCCCCCCCCCCCATCTTCGACAGCTGCATTCTGAGGGAAAATCGATCGTCGTCATCTCCATTTTTTTTGTGTAAGGTAGCCTCGTGCTGTCTATGTTCCCTCGCCACGTCATCCTTGGGGTTTCCAGTCGCCCATTAAAATCATTCGCAAAACAAAACAAAAGCAACCGTGGTAAAAAAGAAACAAAGTAAAAAGGAACAAAAAGAAACCATCCATAGTCTAATTGTTGTGTACCGCCATTAATAAAAACAATGCTTGTCATAGCCCCCCTTTCGCCGTATGGACGCAACCTGGTTTTCCACAGGTAACCGACAGGACGTGCGGAGGGAACTCAAACAACCAGAAAACAACGGACTCGGCTGGTTTTATACATCCACAATCTTGCCAAGCAAGTATCCACATCTTCGTCGCCAACCCCCCTGCGCCATGTCCGTATCAATGACGCCTCCCGCGTAGTTCAAGCCCGCTGATTGGCACCCACACAGTACGCTGAAAAAGAGAGATAGGGGAGACGCTGATTCGAAACTCGTGACGGCCCAATAATCAATTATACGCCGAACAGCGAGGTAGTATGAAGTCCGACACCAATGCAATATTACCAGAAAAAGTTATTTCGGGTTTGTCGTTCCAATGTGTATATACAGGACTGTACCGAGTCCATAGGAATTATGAAGACATCATCTTCCTAGAATAGTCCAAAGTGACCCTGACCCAGTGTCGTGTATCGTTTCGTGTGTTGGTGGAGCTGAGTATAAAAAAAAAGACAAAAATGAAATCGCTATCCGCGTTGGATGTATGTCGTATGATTGCGTAGGGCCAACATGTATGAATTTGGCCATTTTATGATAGTGAACTGTACCCAACAGAATTGAATCGCAAGACATAAGGCCAAGTGCACATGCTGTTTGGGCGTTCTTCCATGGCGAATTGGGAGGAGCGGCTCGATATGGGCGACAGGCGTTTCAGTTAGTTATAACCCTTCCGCCTGGCTTACCGCACTCCAATGGGAGGGCGCTGCTGCAGGCTGCCCTGGCTGCTGTGTGCCGACGGATCCGAGTCGAACTCACCACTGTCCGCGCTAGCACTCGCACTACCAGTCAGACTTCGAACGTTTCTAAGCTTCTTTTGTGGGAGGGTGCTCACCCCGGCATGCTGCTCAACCTCTTGAGGTGCGACTTGGTTGCCCTGGCCCGGGGGGTAATGGGGAACAGGCTGGCGAACACCGTTGGGAGGGGATGGGCGTCCGTTCATCCCAGGTCCGGGTGCGTATCCGTTGGGAGGAGAGGGGCGTCGACTTCCACCTCGCATCGATGGGCTGTATGGGTTACCGGGAGATTGGCTGGTTCGTCGAGGATACGCTCCGTTCATACCGGGCGGTCCTCCGGGACCAGGGCCGTACTGCATCTCATCTAGCCTTGACGTTGTCAGAGAGTTTGCACGTGAGCTGGCGTTCATCGTGGTTCGATCCACGGCACCGTAGCGGTTCGACGAGTAGTTCAGGAGAGGGTCGTCGAGGATGTTGTCAGTGGTAGTAGGCGCGTGGCTCAGTTGGCTGGAACGATTCCGACTGCTGAAGCTGGGCCGAAATCTGCCACCTCGGGGAGGGCCTTGTTGCTGTAGCTCGTCGGGATTGCGGCGAAGTTGGGCCTGAGAAGGACCTGGCATCTTTCGGTTTTTCTTCGAGGTTACGCTCATCATGTCAAAGTTGTCCGGGTCGATCAACGGAGGTGCGGGGTTCGCCATGGGGTCGAAATAGTCATCGTCGTCGTCGTCATCATCGTCGAAGACTTGCTTGCTGCTGCGTGGAGGCGGGCCACGGCGCTGAGGTCCAGGAGGAGGGCCACGACGCATACGCATTTCCTGCTCACGAAGCGCCATTTCACGCTGTCGAAGATGCATCTCTCGCTCGCGAATATTGTGTTCCTGATCACCGCCGGGTTCCGAGCCTTCGGGAATATCGTCGTACAGCACCAAGTGAGAAAATTCTTCCAAGTTACTCTCGTCCATAGATCCCCGTCTCGAAGCCTGTCTGGATCCCCCGCCATTCATCATATTCATGTTATTCATAGCCGGAGGGAGTCGACCATATCCATTTGGACCACCATTCATCGGCGGTGGGCCGCGACGCATGCCTGCTTGGCTAAGGTTCGAAGAGCCCCTAGGTCTGGGACCACGAGGCGGCATACCGTTGCCATTCATCATAGGAGGGGGGCGGTGGCCATTCTGAGATGGCATTCGAGGGGGTAGAGGGGATGTGGCGGTTGGAGAACCGGGTGGGTGAAGGGCGGGGGTTTCACTTGGCCTCGGCTTGTTTCGGTTGACAATGTTGACGTTGTGAAGGATGGCATAAAGAGATTCAATTCGAGGCACAGGAACCTTGGAATCGCGAGCCAACTTGATGGGCGAGCCTAGGTAAATTTCAACCTCCATTGGCCTTCTGGCGATGTAGTCTTGCCACATGATACTCTCTCCTGTCACTTTTGACATTTCGTCAATCGTCTTCTGCTTAAACTCCCCATCGAATTTGCAGCCGTTAGCATTGGCAAGACCAAGAAGCTCATCAATGATCCCGTTCACGAGGTCCCGCACGCCAACCTTCTCGAGGAGGACAGCATGGTTGGATGTCTCAAAGATGACACTAACAGGATGAAAAGCGATCGGACTGCGACATTGGTTAGCTGAGACAATCAAGGGTCGAAGACCGGAACATACCCAATCACCCTCTCAAACTGTTGCTGCCGAATGTTGGGGGAAACTTTGCAGTCTACCTGCCCAGAGCTGAGGGTTACTGCTAGAGCCTGCGCCATGTCGGACTGAATATTTGCTGAGATGTTGTCATTCTTATTGGCAGGTCCGACCCAGATATCGGTAGATCCCTTGTGCTCGAACTCGCTTTGGCCAAGTTGCTGGACTTCGGCACCAGACACCAGTGAGAGGACAACATTCGTGGGAAATCGCTCTTCGATGGCAGCCTCGACGCCGAGGGTATGTGTAGTGTTGATAACGATGCAGGTGTGGTGAGGGGTGACGACAGAGTCGATAACGGCGGCCAGGTCATAAACGTCGGGGAGGGCTTTTACGCAGAGCACGACATAATCGAAGGGGCCATCTGGGCCGCGAGAGGCATCCTCTGGGTTTCGCACGACTATGACGGATGTCAGTATGTTATTTGCAATAATTGGTTATGCGACGTACCATGTCGCGGCTTGAATCGCTCATTGCCGAAAACGCTGGATCTAGAAATATCCGGTCAGTAGATAATCGAAGCCGAACCGAGGGAACCAGCATACTTAAACGATATTCCGTACTGGGAAACATGTTCGTATCCCGATTTCCAGACGAGCGTCACGTCGCAGGCGTTTGTAGCCTGGAGTCGCCAAGAGAGGAAGGCCGACACGGGATTGCCCCCGACTGAACAAATTCTCATTAGCTCACTGTCGTCCATCTTGTACAGCAGTGAAGGCACGCTGCATTCGCAACGATCTGCAGCTACGTCGTAATGATGAAAGACCTGAAGACGAATTTTGCAGGTGACAAGAGGGGAAGTATGATGGAACAAATGAGGAACGACAATGGGCGGGACAGTGTGGTTTGTAATGACGTGCCAAGGCACGACTGGGGGGGGACAAGCTAAGGTATGAAGGGAGAATTGCAGGAGAGGATGGACAACGGACCTGATAGAATCTTGAGCCTGGACGATGCAGGCGCCATGGTTTCTGATGGGCCCCAATATGGAATAGTGGGCTTTGGCTCACGTCTGAGGGTTTAGCGGAGCGGCCTCTCACGATGGACCCGTTTCCTCGGGGCTAGGTGGGTGCCACACGGAAGGGGGTACCTCCTGGAACCAAGGGATCGCTGGTTTGACCAGATACAAGCCCGAGTGGAGGCGATATATCGATTATTGCGAGCCGTCGAGCAGGGCGCTCCGGCGAGAATGGGGCTTGGAGGCGAGGCGAAATCAGTGGTGCATGTATCTAACTATTCTCGACGGGGAAGCCGGTGCGGCGTGTTGATAACGAAACGCAAACAATGACGACGACGGGCGTCACAGGCGACCGCGGGAACAGCGAGGGACAGGCCACAATGGGCGCGGAGGGACAGCGTGCCAGGGTGTGGCAGCGGGCAACGGTCGGCGCAAGATGGACGGCGGGAGGTCGGGAGCACTGGATCGCAATGCGCTATAGTGAATGAGTAAACGCCTCAAAACCAAAACGAAACGAGCGTGGTCGAGAATCTGACGGGCAGTGATGACGGGTGGGACGAGAACCAAACAGGAGTAATGGGTTGGGG
>NAGG01000170.1:0-133954 GCA_003031705.1 Calonectria naviculata | reverse complement strand
TTTTTTTTTTTTTTTTTTACGAGACAAGTCAGGAGTAACAACACTGTGAGCTATTTTCACCACCTTATCGACATGATAACTCCAAAATCCCCCTTAACTATTTAGAATTCAATAGTCTAGAGACATGCGGAATTAAACGGTCTCCATATTGCTTCTGTAATGTGATATCGCTGATGATAGAGCACATCTATAAAAAAAATGGCACTCACAGTATAGGGTAACCGTGACCAGGATCCATGGCCCAAAAAAACCCTGTACGTTCAGCTCGGAACCTCGGACCTGCAATCGACCGCCATCGTAAAAGCTAATAACAATTTAATTTGAATCTCGTTCTCGTGTGAAATGATCTCGAACACATCGGATGAATTACATCCAGCCTTGTTTACGCTCTTCGGGTTTAATCTTGCACGCATCACGCTGCCCGGCCCATCGGCGCCCGATTGATTCTTACCCGGCAGTCGGCTCCACCAGCACCACAGCACTGCTGTGCATACAATATTATGATCCTCGCTGCATAGCCAACTGGGCGACTGCCAGCTAGCAGCGCGGCACATCTTGCTCTCTGGGGAGCATGGCTAGATGCAATTCGGGACTAGAGCGCACATCCTACCCACAATTGGCGGAGGCAGCCCAAGTAGAGCCATGCTGTGTGTGTGTCCACCACTCGGCTGCCGTAACCACGACCAATGGCGGATCTCGGGCGAGCGCCTCTGCCTTCATTCAGTGGGAGCACCCGATGGACATCGAGATTCACTGTGGAGTAGCGCCTTCTTTGTGCTTCCCGAAGCCTGTCAAGTGGGCGGGAGGAGAACGGATTGCCTCGCCTGGACCTCGTAGTAAAATTAAGGACCTAAAAATAAAGTTATTAAGGCGTATTGTTTTTTTTTGCCGTGGTTGACAGCAGTGTCGCCCGTACTAAAATTAACCGGAGAGGTACTCCGTACGGTGCTCCTTAGTTAGCCGGACGACAAGACGGCCCACACCTCTGCTGGGAGTCGGGACGAACGGTCCGTGCAAGGAGGCCCAGGACGGACCAAATACGAGATTTCGACAAAGATTCCAAGACGGCCTTGGACGAGCCGTGGTTGGCTGGCTCCCCTGGACGGAGCTAGGACCAACTCATCAGACCACTCTCGTATTCCACACTCTGCTACCATGCAAGCCCGTCGGCCAGCTTTGACGTCACCGCCGTTTCAGCCCGCCAGCGCCTAATGCTGCTCATCTGCAGGTACGAGATCTTGAGTGAGGTCTAGTGTCGAGGCCTGCAGCTGTTTACGAGCCTGCTCGAGTATAAGATTCCACGTCCAGATCCGAGGAATCCGTTTCTTTCATCCCCATCCACTCACCACCGCAACCACTTTCGTTTACAACCCAATCTACCTAATACAACAACAACTTACACATTCGTTCTTCAGCAACTACTACTTAATAACTCCTTCAAAATGATGGGTCTCACTGCCAAGATCGCCGTCGTCGGCCTTGCCCTCGGCGCCTCCGCCGGCGTTGCTCCTCCCGCCGACACCACCCCCAAGGCCAGCAACGGCACCGTCGTCTACACCACCGAGGTCGTCAACATCCTCACCACCTACTGCCCCGAGGCCACCACCCTCACCCACGGCGACAAGACCTACACCGTCACCAAGCCCACCACCCTCACCATCACCGACTGCCCTTGCACCCTCACCAAGCCCGTCAAGCCCACCGCTACCGGCCCTGCTCAGGATGCTTGCGCTTCCAGCTGCTACGACGCCTACAACAAGTGCCGTACCGGTGCTGATGCTAACATGGCTACTTGCGCTGCCAAGTACGCTGAGTGCCTGGGCTACAGCCCCTTCGGCTCTGACGGCTCGCTCGTCACCCCCTCTGCTTGCTCCAAGAAGCCTGCTGCCACCACCCCCTCCAAGGTTTACTACACCACTGAGGTCGTGACCGCCATCACCACCTACTGCCCTGCCCCCACCACCTACACCTACAACAACAGGACCATCACTGTCTCCAAGCCTACCACCCTCACCATCACCGACTGCCCCTGCACCATCAAGAAGCCCTCGCCTTCTTCCCCCGCCGGTGGCAACTGCGCCTCTGACTGCTCCACTGCCTACAACACCTGCCGTGGCAAGTCTGGTGCTAACATGGCTACCTGCGCTGCTGAGTACGCTCAGTGCCTTGGCTACAGCCCCTTCGGTGACAACGGCTCTCTGATCACCCCCACTGCCTGCTCCCCCGGCGCCCCTGGCACCACCGCTCCCAGCAAGCCCACTGGCACTGCTCCCAGCTCTGGCAACAAGATCACCACCCCCGGTGCTCCCGGTAACCCCTCCAACCCCACCGGTACTGCTCCCGGCTCTGCTGCCACTCCCTCCAAGGCTGTCGTTGGCGGTGCTGCCCAGATCGCCCCCGCTGGCCTTGCCATCGCCCTTGGTGCCATTGCTCTTCTGTAAGAGTCTTGTCTAGCATCATTGGTTTGAAATTTTCATGATCATGACAAATCTCAGACAGTGTTGACTGTGGGAGTCTTTCCGGGAACTTTTGCCCGGGGTCTCATAGCCAACAAAGGCCACGGAGGAAACATTTTACAATTCTTGGTCTATTCAAAATGAAAAGTATATATATACTCCATATATAGAACTTAGGCTTTAAATTATATCATGCTATTTCCTTAATTTAATGACTCTTCTTTTTTAATTAATATTGCTCCTCATCGTGATTGTCAAACTCCCATAACTGTGAAGGCCACTCTTTTGTGTGGATAATACAAGTGTTTTTCATTCTGCCACTTATATCCGTTGTGGTATATCCGAGAGCCTCCCCCTGACGTCTGCTGTGGATTAGTGCCCACTTACTGAAGAATCTGCTGAGGGGGTGCGGCATTTTCACTCTGGTTTAAGAAGTCGCCGCTGCGTGAGCCACAATAATTTTGCCAGCGAAACACTCCTTTTGCATGCATGTGACATCATGTAAAGGACGAGCGCTATGCATGCTAAGGGCAAAGTTCACTCCTGCATCTAAAAGGAGGAGTTGTTGATGGGGTAATGTTGATGTAATCGGAGAGTTGTGTGCGTAGATTGGAGCTTTTCCCCTGCATACACTTAAGCCATTAACCATTGCCCCTGCATGCCACCCTCTTCGGGCCTAATGCATTCTTTTCACTGTGTCTAAGCATACCCGGGATACATAGTCGGAGACGCAACTGCTGTGTCGAGAATCCTCTGTGGTCTTCGGCACAACTTGTATAGGAAATCACCGAATTGTTATTGACAGGTACATTTTTAGATACATCAAAATGGGCCTCTTGATAAATATAGAAAAGACAGGCCGAAATTTTACCAAATCGGTAACCATGATCTGCGGTTACTTCGATTTTTTTAATGGGTAGTATTTCAAATTGAACGGGTCCCAATTGATAAGACCACGAAGGTTTTCAAGACCGCTTTTGGAGATGATTTTCTGCGGCTCCTTGTTCCATATGCTCCATAACATCCCTCTGCGAAATGAATCAATTGGCTTGGCAACAGGGAAAACTTACTTGGGTCCCGAGGTAATGTGTTTTTAACTATAGACTGTGTTTATCTGATGGCTTAATTTGTGCTCGACTTGTCCTTGTGGAAGTGTGCTTTTGCCGGTATTCCATTTCTCTTGTGCGGCGAACATGCTTGAGCAACGCTATGACAACAGCCAACTTCCTCTTAGTCATATCAAATCCCAATGTAACGCCCCGCACCACATCAACCACGCAGAATGCAGGGGTCTTTGCTAGCAGCCAATGTCTGCTCTCGCTGCTATCCTACAGTGACAGCAGCCCTGTCAGCCGCGGCCTTATCGGGCCTGTCGTTTTTAGCCTTGCCTCCCAAACCTACTCCTCTTTCCACTTCCTGGAACTGAATAGGATCGGCGGTTCTCGTGTTCATGACAGGAATAACGCCGGTGTGGGTTTAGGCAACATGGCTGGGGAAAACACAGCAGACAAGTTGAAAAGACCGCGATCTAATCGGATAAACATTACGAGAAGTCGCACAGGTTGCTACACCTGCCGATCACGCCGCAAGAAGGTCAGTGGCTCCACTGTTGGTCCCATTGGAGGCGACCCTGTAGATATCCTAGTATGCACTTTGGCTGACTTGGATGTGAAGTGTGATGAGACCAAGCCAGTTTGCCAGCAATGTCTGCGGGCTGGGCTACAGTGTGAGGCCTATACTGGCCCGCGCTTCTCCTTTATGGATACAACGGCGCAGGTTGCCAAGCGGTCAGAGATGATCGAGACGAAAAAATGGGAAGCCATTCGTGAGAAGGATCAAGCTTCAAAGCAAAAAAGACGAAGACTGTTGTCACCGCCCACAGAAAGCCATCTGAAGGAGGCCTTTACGGGCACATCCTGTAGTCCGTCGACTAGGCTGATACAGAAACCTTCTCAATTCATTGAAGGATGGGAGTTAGATGAAAGCTTGAATGATTTTAGAAGTCTGGCTGAGAGCTTCGAGCCAGGCACATCCGAAACCTTCGATATCAGCATCGATGAAGGCTGGATCCAATTTGACTCTCCCAGTTTACGTGCTACAACGCCAAGTCAAATGTTACCCCTGTCCCCTTTAGCTAGCACAAGTCCTAGCACAAGTCAATTGCCCCTCTCAACATATGGAATCCCGGACTTGAGACATTTTGGCCGTGAGAATGAATATGTCACCTATTTCCATGACTGCGCATCCAAGTCGGTCCACGAATCACTAGTGGAAAATGCTTCCGCTTTATCCACGGTTCCAGGACTCAGAAATGCCATGATCGCTATAAGCGCATCGGAATTTTCAGTCGCAACAAGCACCAGTGACGAGAGACACGAGGGAACAGTTAGGAAATTGCCCAACGAAAATCATTTAAGGATTGCACTGGAATACTATGATGCGACCATTCAGGCACTGTCAAAGCCTGTGATCGAGTCCAGCTCTGGGCTTACACAAAGACTGACCGCAGTACTCCTATGTATTATTATTGAATGCCGGATTGGATCTCCCAGGGGGTTCATCTCACACATGGCTGGTGCTGATGCATTGGTCCTAAACCAACACGCCAAAATATCCCAGGGTACATCGGGTAGGAAGCTTCTGGGCACTTGGAGTCGAATCCGATCTCTTCTTAAACTAAACCGTCTCCCGTTTCGGCCAGCGGAAGATGAACGGATCATACACAGTTCGAGGCTATGCCATAGTCTCGAGCAAATATACTGTGATGGGAAGAGCGGCGCTATACAGGCTATGCTTTCTCGTGTATATACACTCCGCCGTCGCCTTATCATGCGAAGCTACATGGACTGCAAAGATGCTCTGTCGTGGTATTCTCTGAAATCGGGCGGCAGATACCTCAGAGAAGATGAGATTCAGGATGATATGAATGAACTTGACATCAAACACATTAGCCGACTGCTACGACAGCAACAAAAAGAGCTTGACGAGTGGCATGAAACTCTAGACCCATCCGCCTACCCGCGCGAGAAGGCCACAAGCGCAACAATTAATGGCACGTCGAGATCAAATGGTGGCATCGTTGTTCGACCTTTTTATTTTGAGACGCCCCAAAGCGCAATCCAGTACCTATCATACACATTAGCCCAGCTCCTTTGCTTTGAAGAACCACTGTCTCACCATAACAACCATCATGGAACCTGTCCAATGAATCAGTGGACCCAAATCGCCCTTCGGATCCTAAACACCCTAGATCTTACCGCCCTGGGCCCAGGAAACCTGAGCATAAGCTTCACTATGACTATTTACATCCTGATTAGTTGCAATCCGTCTTCAGAGTTGGCAAGATATCTGCTGAAAGACTTTTTCCCTCGCATCAAAGCCGAGGTTTCGAAGGGAACACTGCTGGTCGAAATAGCATCCGCAAGCCGCATGCTTTCACTTTACGAAAGTGAATTCCTCGCAAATCGTACGCCTTTAATGGTCACTTTTTTCCACAGCGTTGATAAAAGTCTGACCATTTCGGATGCAAAGGAACCACTGCAAGCGGCGGTACACGGAACAACGGCAAATGGAACGTACTCGAATCTCGTTGTGGTACCGTGACCGATAGGATGTAGCTTCGTCTTCTCTAGCTTATTTGTTTCCAACGTTTAAACCTATCTGCGAGATACGCCGTCTATGCTGTTACATTCTTTTCGGCTTCTTTGAGAATAAGTCCACCCGACAGGCCCGAGTGTTATATATTCTATTTTGGGGATATTTTGAGAAGATCAAAATTGACCCTGAAAGTTTCACCCTGGCGCGCGTAGTGAAGTGACCCAGCGATCTGCAGATTGGCTAGTAAAGTGTCTTATAGCTCTTATTATTTGCTTATGAGTATGAAGGCTAGATGGTCTTTCTAGGCGAAAGGTGAGACACCGTTGTATGGCTTGGCAGGTCTCATTGATATCGGGCACGCACGGATGAAATGGCGGCTGGGTACCCTGATATAGGTTATTGATCATGTAATGCATCAAGAAATGATTGGAATTTCCAGTAGCCCCAAATTTACGTAAATAATGGAGTAACCTGAGCTTGATGTAGTGAGCTTGTTGGGAGCTGTATTTTATCACGATGGGTAAACTTGGCGAGGCTTTTGTCTATCTTGCCGTAAGAGCCTCTCATGCGATGACGTGATGCCAATTTAAGGTATCTTTGTCACCTTGAAGAGGTATCAAACTTTCTTTATGCCAAGGAAAATAGATGTCTGGTTTCAGAGTATCAAACACTGGTCGGAGATGTATTATCAGTTCCGAAAATACGAGAGAATCTGTTCCTGGCCACAGCTTCTGGTCCCGAATGCCAACCATTGCGCAGAGAATACAGATCCACATTTAATTCTCAATGTTGAGGTATGGCTATGCCGCAGATCACCCTAGTGGCTCTTTGTGATGGCCGTGATGGGGCGTTGGTGTTTGTGATGACTCGTGACTCGCGTTTGGTGACGTATTATGTACGCATATCGAATTCTACTTTTCCCCATACAAAGCGGTGAAGTTCGCATTCACTTCTTTCGCCTTGTAGAATGTGAAACGCTAATTTTATAATTTCCTATGCGGATAAGATTTGCATCGCCTAATGAAGTCGAATTCGAGTGTCATCCTTAGCCTGCGCCACGTAGCAATCCCTACGTTATCTATCACCCTATATCTACTAGGGTTGTCTCACTTATGTCGTGTAGTTCCTTGCTAAGAGCCCACCAAATCACTGCTTTGCGCTTTGCACAGAGAATATTGGCGTCGCCTTCCCTGGATTTTATATTAGCTGTGACGGGCTTAGGCGTAATGTTGATATGCAACGCATTGTCACAACCAAAAAACCCTGCTTTCTTTATTACTGCCCCTTACTTATGACGTACAAATCACACTTTGAAAAATATGTAAAAATATAAAGAAGTAACCGTCCTAAACCTTTTTTTCAGAAACCGTGATTTTATATCCAAGCAGTATCAATATTTGAGGATTTCGTCGGTTGCTCTTTGATTTCTGTATATTCTCTTGTCTTTTTACCTTATATTTGAACCGGGTATCTTTATTTTACAACATCCCAGCGAAAAGAAAAAAACGGTTCTCCCTTAACAGTAAGCAAAATGCGGGCACCTTCCTTCCAGCATCATATTTCTACTCTTTTGGGGATGTTTGGAAGCACATCGCCCTCTGATATTGCACAAAGTCAACATTTCGAGAAGTTGAGGGATCTGGATTTCGATCGAGAAGAACTCTTGACTTTTCTTTCGGGGGCACCTGAACCCTCCGTCTCTCGGCTACATTTGCTCTACCTGTTATTGAGGGAATTGCCTCCAGAGTGGCCCACGTTTCACCTCATTAATTGTTTTACAGACATTCTGGAAGACCCGTTGGAAGAAACCGACAAAAGTAGAGATGGAGAGTATGCCTGGGTTGTTGACCAGACAACCGAGCTGATTAAGCAATCTTATGAGACATTGTCTCAGTTCATCGCTGATGACAAGCGGCCTGCCCTGAGGGCTCCGAATTGTGATTGGCCTATCACACATGCTGATTTGCGCCACTTTGTGGACAATTTTAAATTACCGACTCAGTCTACAGAAAGGAGACCAGTCATTGCCATTGCCCTGCCAAATGGACCCGTGCTTGCTGCCACATGTATAGCCGTGTCGACCTATTACATTGCCTCCCCCATAAACCCGGCAGCGGGACCAGAGCAGTTCCGAGCAGATGTTCTTCAAGCTGGTGCCGACATAATCTTGACTACAAGAGAAGATTATGAGAGCCTGAAGCTCTCTGATGCGTGGGTC
Source organism: Calonectria naviculata (assembly GCA_003031705.1). Classification (NCBI taxonomy): domain Eukaryota; kingdom Fungi; phylum Ascomycota; class Sordariomycetes; order Hypocreales; family Nectriaceae; genus Calonectria; species Calonectria naviculata. The sequence continues at coordinate 125,683 of NAGG01000170.1, read as the reverse complement.
GCTGAGCGAGAAATTCAAGTTTTCGTGGTGCAATGGTGTCCCGGTAGCACATTGACTGTGCAAACGCTTGCAGGAGGACCACTTCCCCCTTCTAGTTCGAAATGTGAGCCCAACAAAGCAGATGATGTCGCCTTGGTATTATTCACCAGTGGGACGTCAGGCACAAAGAAAGTCGTGCCCCTGACTACCCATTCAATCGTTTCCGGAGTTAGCTTCGTGATAAAGTCTTGGGGATTGACGGCCAGTGACGTCTGCCTGAACATGATGCCTCTGTATCACGTGTAAGTGTAATCATTTGACATTGTGATTATTCATCCCTAAAGAGTTGTTTAGTGGCGGTCTTGTCAGAAACATATTTGCACCCATCTTTTCCGGGGGCTCAACCGTATGTTGCACGGCCTTTGACCCCAACCTCTTTTGGGATGTCGTCGAGAACATGCAACCAACCTGGTACTATGCTTCGCCATCGATGCACTCGGTGATTCTAAACGAGGCTGCTTTTCGTACCGAGGCCGTGCGGCAGAGTCGTATGAGATTGGTCTGTAATGCTGCAGGTGGCCTTTTGCCGTCTCTGGCTAACCAGTTACGAGACACTTTCAATTGTACCATTCTTCCAAGCTACGGAATGACCGAGTAAGTGCATCGATCACGACTTTGATTTCTCGACATGTAAACTCACTTATCAAGATGTATGCCCATATCAACTCCTCCGCTCAGCTATCAACTTGAACGCGAAGGAACCTCCGGAATAAGAACTGGCCCCGAGCTTGCCATACTTGATTTGTCAGAAACTGCCGTATCACAAAAGACCATTGGCCGTATTTGTGTGAGAGGAGGGCCACTCTTTCCTGGATATCTAAGCCCTGACGGGACGTACGACAAGTCGGCGTTTAACAAGGACGGCTGGTTTGATACTGGTGACCTCGGATACATAGACGAGGATGGATACCTCTACATCACTGGACGCAGCAAAGAGGTCATCAACCGAGGCGGAGAATTAATCTCGCCCTTTGAAGTCGAGAACGCCATTATCTCGGCGTCCAGGTCCAGCGACTCGCCTATTAGTGGTCGCGTGAGCCAGGCACTTGCATTCTCAGCGCGCCATGACGTTCTTCAAGAAGTGGTTGGTGTGGTGTTGGTAACACCACCGAATGTACCGCGAGTCGATCTCAAAACTCTCCACAATGCATTGCGGTCATCATTGCAACAAGCTAAATGGCCTGTGGTAATAATTTACATGGAAGATGTCCCCAAGAACAATAACAAGGTCCTTCGTATAAACCTGGCCCAACGACTTGGGTTACCAGAGCTGACTGACGAAACGCCATATTTAAAAAGTCACTGGGAGGCAACATTTTCACCCCCGAACACTCCAATATCCGAACCTATCCCTTGCCGACTTTGCTCGATAGATCGCACCAGGCTCTGCAATGAGATCGAACGTCTTATTCCAGCTAGCTACACAACTTACTGTCGCCAGGATTCTGAAGATGGCAGGTTGGAAATTTTCTTGGCCCCCGAAACCGAGGAGGTTGAGGTTTTGTCCTCTGGACATACAGAGCAACTTCGCCAGGAACTCGCACTATCTGTTGATAACTATATGATTCCTAGCCGAATATTAGCCATGCCTAGACCGATCGCACGAACTTCCACTGGAGGGGTCAATATCGAAGCCCTCCAAAGGGAAATTGACCTCATGCTGGATGCATCACTCGAAAACCTATATTCCTGTACCGAGAAAAAGGTTGCAGAGTCATTTGCCGAGGTACTCTCTATGCAACTAGCTGATATTCCGAGAGATGTTGATTTCTTTACGCTTGGAGGAGATTCTCTACGTGCAGGCCGTCTCATGTCAGTCCTACGGGTTCGATTCAACGCCAGCATTCCCCTTGAACTAATGTTCAGTCAAGGGACTGTGATGGCCTTGGCCGCTCATATGGACAAGATGGCTAATACGTACCAAGAGAAGAATGAATCAAATGATGATTTCCAAGGTTGTTCAAGAACCTACAGCTCTACCAACCCGCTCCTGATGTTAATACATCTGATTCCGTTGGGGGTTTTCTATCCTCTTAGGCAATCGGTAAAGCTAACCATCTTCCTTGTCGCGTTCGCCTATAGTAGGAAGCTGCCGACTCATGAGACTGTTTTCGGAAGATTCCTGAACTTGGTTGTCTCGATCCAATTGGCCAGCCTCCTCGTGCAGTGCGTTGCTCCCTTTGTGGGAATTCTCGCCAAATGGGTCATTATTGGGCGCTATCGCCAGGGTACCTATCCTATGTGGGGTGTATACCATACCCGGTGGTGGTTGGTAGAGAAAATCACCACCATTTGTGGCAAGGGTGTCTTCCAGTGGTGCCATGTGACCAACAATATTTATCACCGACTCATGGGAGCAAGGATTGGAAGAAATGTCGAAATTAACGATGTCGTGCTTGGAGAGTGGGATCTCCTAGATATAGGCGACAACACAAGGATGAGCAGTTCCATTTGTAGGCCGTTTGCTGCTGAAAAGCGTACAACCATGTACCTTGGACCCATCAAGATCGGGAAGAACTGCTCAGTGGGAATAGCGTCGGTAATTGCGCCGGGGACCGATATGCCTGCCAACACTTGTCTTGGCCACAACTCGTCGAGCTGGGAGATGAAGGACGCGGATGAAATTTACCGAGGCACACTTCCAGACGATAGAAAAGAACCACACTGGCTGCTGTTGGGGCTGTTCACAATTCCCTTGATGTTGATCTGCTGGTTCCTGTCAATTGTGCCTTGGATGGCTGGCTTGATGGGCACGGTATCAAAAAAGCCACCGACAAGCGACTCTCCGCTTCGGGATATTCTTGAATGGTTTTCCGGGGCAGATAGGCTAAGTTACCATTACTTTGCACTGGTATTGAGGTGCCTGCTGGCCCCGGTGATGATCTTTCTCTGCACGGTCTCCCTCAGGCTAATTTTCAATGCTCTATTTGGAAAGCTCGAGGCGAATGCGGAGAAGTCGACCAATCTTTCCATTTGGAGAGCACATCTGCTTGCCACTTTATTTCCACACACTGAACTCCGCAAACTGACATCTCTATTTGGCTGGCACTACGAAGCTACATCAGTCGTGATGCGTGCACTGGGAGCTAAAGTAGGCAAGCGCATATACTGGCCGGGGACAGGGCCGATTATCAGTGACTACCACTTGCTTGAAGTCGGAAATGACGTGATATTCGGGTCTAGGTCGCATATTGTGACTTCCGATGGCATCGGGTCTGCAAAGGTTGTCATCGGAGATCGATCCATGATTGCTGACCGAGTCCGTCTGCTCCCCGGTGTCGAGGTTGGGGATCACGTCACAATGGGTTCCGGAGCATTGACCCGAAGAAACAAGTTCTACCCGCCTGGAGGTACTTACATTGGCGCAAGAGAAGGAGAGGCAGTGTGCATCGCCTCGGGGAGCGACGTTCATGAAAGAGGATTTCTCGACACTTCCCAACCCAAATCTAGCAGCGAGACTGTGACAATCTCTCACAATTCTTCTACTGAACCGTCGTATTACCTCCAGAAAGACTCTACCTTGTCTTCTGGTAAGACAAGTGATGATGGCGAAACTCCTGTCGAAGATATCACACCTTTTGGCAGAGCGTTCTATTTAAAACTCGCTCCTTACCGTGTCCTTGGGATGTTTCCGATCTTTTGCTATTCGGCCTTTTCTATTGTCTTCGTGTCAATCTTTTGGGATTCTTCGAAGGTTTCTTCTACCATAATTGTCAACTACATCGTTAAAACGTTTTTACCTACTAAGACGAGTTTCTGGGGGGACATCATTACCATATTCTCTCTAATATTTGGGTTTTTCTCTCTTTTTACTATGGTGCAGTCTGTATTAGCCTTGGCCATCGTTGTCGCTTCAAAATGGGCCTTGCTGGGTCGTCGAGCACCGGGAAACTACGACTGGGATAAGTCATCCTATTGTCAGAGATGGCAAATATTTCTTGCCATCTCGCAGATCAATTCGAAACTTTGTCGCGATGACGGTGTCCTTAGAATGGTTACGGGGACGAGCTGGGTTGTGATGTTCTATCGAGCCATGGGTGCTAGTATAGGCAAGGATTGTGCTATTTACGCCAATGGTGCACCCAGCCTGTACTTTAGCGAGCCAGACTTGGTCACGATGGGGGATCGGGTAGTCGTCGATGATGCCAGCGTGGTTGGTCATATAAACTCTCGTGGAAAGTTTGACCTGAACCGACTGGAGATTGGCGACCGGTGTGTTTTGCGTAGCGGCAGTAGGCTGCTCAGTGGTGCAGTAATGAAGGAGGATAGTATGCTTCTCGAGCATACTCTAATCATGAGTGGTGATGTCGTTGAGAAACAGCACGTTATGCAGGGCTGGCCAGCGGAAAGATTCACGGGGTCACGAATTCCGACAAACGTCACGTTAGAATAGTCTTGTTATAATTTCTTGGATTCTTTTTTATTTCTGATTTGTGTTCCGCCTCGGGGAAATACATTCATTTCAAAAATATAATATATAATATAGTAGTTTTCGGAAATTGATCAATTCATTTTGATTCAAGCCCATTCACATGCTCGTATTGAAGCCAGCCTTTATCAGCACTAGCACAAGTACTATAAGCGCAACGTCCTGATTAGTGTAAAAAAGCTCGAGAGTGCGGCATTTTCCTCTGGAATCCACCGTAAGCCTTACCAGATAACGTCACGTCGTGTACCCTGTTTACCTGACAGCCCCCAATGACACTGAAGAGGGCCAAGGCTACCTCTATAAACGATGCCACAAAAACAAGCTAAATGCAACTTGAATAGGCTTTAATTTTCGAAACTGCAATGGCTGACAGCAATTGGATAATCATGGGTAAATTTAGGCTGTATTCATTTCGGTCAATCGTCGGCCGTTATCTTCTTAGTATTCATCGAGTCCCCGCTTCTGCTTTGTTTTCGACGCGGCAATTACCCAATTTTGAGATGACCGCTGAAATTCCCCTGTCAATGGCCGTTGTGGAGATATTGTGGGTGTGGTAGCTGTCTAAATGTAAGCACTAGCTATCCTTCAAAGGCTACAAAACAATCGCCTCAGCCTTCACAATTGCCCCAAGTGATCCGACAGAGCGAAACGAATCAATTTAAGTCTATCAAGAGTTATAAACCAGTAATCTTTAATACCGAAATGTCGTCTACGAACCCCGATCCGAAGGTTGACTTCGGCAACTATCTCGAGTTCATTAGCTTCGGCACAACTCCACGCTCACAGAGCTACGATTTTATCACTCCCAAAACCTTTGACCTGAACGGAAAATCCGCTTTTATCACCGGAGCTTCGCAGGGGATTGGCCGCTCTGTGTCTCTGGCATTCGCTAGAGCCGGTTGTTCCAAGCTAGCCATTGCATCGCGATCTCAAAATGATCTGAACACTACTGCAGAGGAAATTAAAAAGGCTGCTGAAAAGGCGGGACATCCCGAGCCCCAAGTCTTAGCATTGCCTCTCGACATCACTTCAGAAGCCAATGTCAAGGCAGTGGCCGAGACAGTGATCGCGTCATTCGGAAATGCACTGGACGTGTTGGTCAACAATGCAGGCTATCTTGGGATACACGACCTCATCCATGAGTCCGATGCTATGGACTGGTGGAGCGTTTGGGAAGTAAATATGAAGGGAACTTATTTGGTTACCAAATATTTCCTTCAAGCTGTGCTTGAGTCGTCGTTGAAGACGGTTGTCAATCTAACAAGCGGATTCGCACTTACGAAGGTCCAAGGTTATTCGTCCTACAGCTCATGCAAAGTGGCCACATGTCGATATACGGAATTTCTAGCTAGCGAGTATGGAGAAAAAGGATTATTGGCCTATGCATTGGAACCTGGTCGTACCGAAACCAAGATGGCCGCTCAAATGCACCCAGCGCTCCACAGCTTGCCAAAGGATGAACCAGACCTGGTCCCTGATACTATTGTGTGGTTGGTTAAGGAACGACGGGAGTGGTTGTCTGGTCGTATTGTGAGCGCAAGGTGGGACATGGAGAAGGTGTTGGAAAGAAAAGATGAGATTGTGGCAAAAGATTTGATGAAGTTCAAGGTTGCCTTGGACTGAATATAGAGCAACTTCAATCAATTGTTACCACGGTCGCAAACGGACTCTGCGCTTGAATGTTGGTTCAGAGTGACGCAACCTCGATTTGAAACATGCGGTGAAACTTTTAGCGTTGGAAAGTGAAACTGCAAGCCCACTAAAATGGGTTGTGCTTATGTAGGATGCTCGCTTTACTGAATTGCATCTGAATATCAATCAAGCTTCTCACTATTCTGAAGTGTAGGGACTTTTGATTTTCTAGTCGGCACTTCATATATCACATGGACTCAGCTCATCATACTTAAATCATGTGCTATGAGGCCACAGGTAGCCTGGAAGAGTTTCCAATGCAACCATATACTGAAGATGAGTAAATCAACGAGACCTCATATTTGAATGGGTTGCCTGAGATCCCCATGGCCATGGCGATTCATGACACGGTATGTGACACGAGACTAACTGAGCAGCTAGTTTTTTGATCCACCTCAGCTTTTGCCTCGGCCCATAGTCCACCTGCTCTTCACATCAGCTGTACATTGTGATGAAAAACTTCATAATTATATCCTACAATGAACCAAAAAGCAAGGTTATGCATAACCGAGAAACGTCACCGGACGCCCAACCAAGTCTTGTGGTTTTATTCAATTTGGCGAAGGATTCGCGGAGGGGGTGATGTGTTCCCGCAGGGGGACGACGAGGCTATCCCCGATGTGGAAAGGGGACGTGGCGATCAACCCCCGCAAAATAAGCCGGAGGGAGCATTCCGCCCTCTGTTTTCCCTGTTCCTACCTCATCGAGTACCACCGCAGCGTAGGAAATGCCAATGGAGAGCTTAAAAATATAGACGAATGAATAGGACAAAAGAGGGCACGCGATGGAAGGCTACCAATTACCGTAGACTTGGGCTAGTTGTACAGATGGTGCACATACGAACCGTTTGCACAGCGGCTGAAACCCGACACAAGATTATACTTTCGGTTTAAAAGCATTAAAGAGGGTGTCCGAGCGAGGTGGCTTGTAATGGATGCCATGTGATGCGGTAACATGATCAGCCTGCCCGGGTATAACAGCCTGCTCGCACGCCTAGAAACTCAGCGAGAGCAATATTCCAATCTATCACTGGCACATAGTAGCGACGTGCAATTTTATTAGACATTATGAGCGAATTCCCATCATCCAGCGACGCCACGGCCAACCCGCACTCCGTCGTCAGCGGCAAGAAGTACCGCTTCACCTTGATCAGTGACGTCGTGCTGCGGTACGAATGGGCCGAAGATGGCGTCTTTGAGGACCGCCCGTCAACCTTTGTCATCAAGAGAAACTTTCCCACGCCAGAGTTCACATTCAAGGATGAGGACGACAAGGTGGAAATCGTTACAGACTCATTTCACCTCACCTACGACAAGAAGCAGTTTGGATCTGACAACCTAGTCGTGTCGTTCCCGACCAAGGGCTCATGGCAGGGGGGTGAGTGGCGCTACGGGACAGCGCCGACGGACAACCTGGGCGGCACAGCCAGAACGTTGGACAATGTCAATGGCCGCACCAATGTTGACCCGGGAGTCATGTCGCGGTCGGGGTTCTCGTCGTTGGACGACAGCAAGTCGGTGCTGCTTTCTGACGACGGGTTTTTCGCCCCGCGCCGATCGGGCGATGGCCGCGTGGACGGGTACCTCTTCGTCTACGGCGACGACTACAAGGGCGCCATCAAGGCGTTTTACGCCATCAGCGGCCGTCAGCCCGTCCTGCCTCGCTGGGCTCTCGGCAATTGGTGGAGCAGATACCACTCATACACTGCTGACGAGTACCTGGGCTTGATGGACAGGTTCAAAGCCAACAACATGCCCTTCTCGGTCTCTGTGATCGACATGGGCTGGCATTTGACCGGCTGGTGGACCGGATACACATGGAACAGGAATCTTTTCCCCGACCCCAAGGCATTTGCAGACCAATTGCACGACAGGAAGCTCAAGATGACATTGAATGAGCACCCGCACCAAGGCGTGCACTCCTTTGAGGAGAAGTATGACGATGTTGCTCGGTACATGGGGCTTGACCCCAGCAAAAAGGAAACAATTCCCTTCGACTGCGCTGATCCCAAATACATGCACGCCTTATTCAATATCCTTCACCGATACCTGGAGGACCTGGGCTGCGATTTTTGGTGGCTCGATTGGCAGCAAGGCACCACGTCCAAAATGCCGGGCCTCGACCCGCTGTGGGCGCTGAACCATCTTCAATTCCTCGACACGACCAAAGTGACAAAGGACACGGAGCCTCTGATGCTTTCTCGATATGGTGGCCCGGGAAGCCACCGCTACCCGCTGGGATTCTCCGGAGACACTATTTCAACATGGGACTCTCTCATATTCCAGCCAGAGTTCACAGCGACGGCATCCAACATCGGCTACGGCTGGTGGAGTCACGACATTGGCGGCCATGTCTCAGGTAGCAAGGATGACGAACTGACAACCCGCTGGGTTCAGCTGGGCGTCTTTTCGCCCATCATGCGCCTGCACTCTACGCAGAGCGAGTGGAACTCCAAAGAGCCTTGGAACTACCGCCCCGAATTTTACGCTGTTATGCAGAAATTCCTTCAGTTACGACATCGACTCGTGCCCTATCTGTATACCGCGAATGTCATTGTGTCGGAGACTGACCTCCCTCTCATTCTGCCTCTGTACTGGAACTTCCCGACACGAGACGAGGCGTACCGGTACCCCAACGAGTACTACTTTGGTCCCTCGTCTTTGGTTGTCGCGCCGGTTGTTCAGCAGCGAGACAACAGAACCGACTTTGCAAAGGTGGAAGTGTGGGTGCCTCCTGGTCGCCACGTAGATCTCATGACTGGGTACATTTACGATGGAGACCGAGAGCTAGCCATGTACCGCTCCATTGAGCGACTTCCCGTTCTCGCTCCGGAAGGTGCCATTGTGCCGCTGGATGCAAAGGCAGTGCCGGCCAACGGATGCCCCAACCCCGACGAATTGGAAGTCATCGTTGTGGTAGGTCAAGATGGCAAGTTTACTCTCCTCGAAGACATCAGAGACGATGAGACTGGAGACAAAGCCAAGGACGACAAAAATGGCCGATCTATAGACATCACGTTTGACCAGAAGTCTGGACGCCTGACAACCGTAGCGAGTGGTAAGAAATGGGCGTTCCGATTCGTATCATTCCGCAAGACGACGTCGGAGGTAAAGGTTCTAGTAGACGATGTTCACAAGCCAGAGGCTGCTGTCGTTGCTGTGTTCTCTGAGGGAGCCCTGTCGCTGTCTGACGCGACCTTCAGCACTGTGGTCATGATCGGGTCTGATTTGTCCCCCGAAAGCACGATCACCGTTGACCTCGGCGCCGACCCGCAGCTTGACGTTATTGACCACAATAAGACCCTGTATGACATGATTTTTGATTTCCAGATCAACTTTGGCATGAAGGACAAGATTTGGAAGATTGTCAATTCTTCAGACTCGGCGCAGAAGAAGGTTTCCGACCTCGTGGGCCTGGGAACAGACCAAGAGATTATTGGCCCGCTGGTGGAGTTGATTATTGCCGATACCAGAAAGGCATAGGTTTTTAGACAAGAGCGAGTCATTTCTTGTCGATACGAATAAGAGGTGGTGTACAACAGCTCACGGCATTTTCACGGACCCATGTATGTTTTTGGAGATTGAATCTCGCTGGGAAGCAACAAGATTAGCATCATAGTTGGTTTGCATCTGGAAGCAGACGAGGAATTCAGGCCTCTCATTATGATTATTGTATTCAAGGCATGGCTTGGGTTATTTGCGCCCGAGGGGACTTTGAGATTGGGATTACGTTTTATGGGATGATCCTCGGGTTGTATCAACATTCATTTTGCTCACATAGTAACTATTCTTATTTTCGGTTCAGGCCGAACACAGCTGAATCTCCTCAATATTCACCGTCTTGGGTTATCGTTTCGCACTCTGATTCAGAACAACCACCTGCTTTGCTCTGCCATTCGTAGTTCTCTTGGAGTACATTCTTGCCTAGGACATGGTTGGTTTCTATTCTTCCTGCTAGATTTGTATGAATGAAGTGTGAATACCCTTGCATTACGCATTATAATCCTTCATAAAACGAGAACCGATGCCTCGTAGTTCATGCTCAACAGGAACCTGGCGTTGGTGTCCGTTGACCACGTGGCCGTTCGTCGCACGAGTCGGCTGGCGTGAAGTGTCGGTTGAAGACTTGACATCCACGGCGATCGACGAGATTGATTGGGGGTTTGGTTCTCTACATTGGTATCAATTTAGCGTCCGATCTGTTTTGCAGGATATATAATGGCCTTACATCTGTCCACACAGACAGACGAGTGCGCAGTTACGTGTGCAGGAGTTTGTCGGGCTCATTTTGATGTTTGTCAAGGCAGTTGGTGTTGATGGTGGTTAAAAGAGTAACACGATGGGAAGGATGTTTTGAGATGGCGAATTCACAAGGGGGAAAGTGTTGCGGATATGCTTTAACGGTGAGAAGGAAGGAAGCCGTTTATATACTTGAAGGACTCAGGTTTGAGGCTGACGGTGCAAACCAGACCGGCTCAGGTCTTGGTCTGTCCTGGGCCGATTGAGGCTTCCCAAGGACGGTTGTTTGAGGTCAGCGTTTGGGGAATATGCACCATGATTGGACGAGAGCCCCATACCGGACCAAGATTGGCCCTTCGACTCTGCTAAGCATACTGACAGAGACACATTAACAACGGGGGGAGCATGTCAGAACTGCAGACATCCACGGTGCAAGGCGAACGGTGCGTCATTACCACAAACATCAGCCTGTTTGGTTTCAGATATTGGTTGAGACCAATCAGGATGGATACAAGCACCGAGTCTAGAACTAGGAATTGGTCTTCTCTCTTAAATTTCTTCTGCGCCTCTCAAAAATTGACCGCGTTGATGCCAACCCTCAAGTTCGGATATTGGATTCACCCAATGAGAAGGGCTGCCCTCCGCTTAGCAGGCTGTGTGGTGTTTCCGACTCTGGATTTGGCGAATCACGACCCATGTTTTCAATCATTACCCCACTGTTGGGGGACGCGAATTGTACTTCAGATACTGGAAGCCGCCAATCGGAGGAGGGACGTGACGCATCGTGGTGGTTGTGCCAGCAATCAGCTTAGCCTCCTTCAATCGGGTCGTGTGCTTGGTTGAAAATTCTCCGGCCGTGTGTTGATAGCGAGCTGACATACGAGCGAAGGTTTTGGTGACCCATGTCAAATAGATGAAGGCCGAGATCATGCCCAATCTTCTATTATTCCAATGTCATCGTGCAAGTAGAAGCTGCCCAAAGGCACCAAAAGCGGTTGATCAAGCTAGCGGTGTGCCATCCCACCACATCGCCTGTGATAACAGAGGAATGCCATATTGAGGTCCCCCATTTAGCGGCTTGACCCCGCATTTGTATTATGTAATGCCCATACGCAAGCCACCAAACTCTGCCATCTCGAGTTTTTGTGTGTATCCCGCGTGCCCATCATCAATCTATGCAGTTTCTGAAGCACTTGATCCAGTCATAATAAACATATATAACTTAATCCAGCCGTTGCATTTGCACGCCCAAGGGGGATATGCAGCAGGAGCATTCCTTTGGCTCCACTGACAGTGCAAACGAAGCTGTGCCAAACCCTAGGCGGCCAGCCCATGCATGGTATGTCGCACTCTACACAGGGATGTTTCGGGATTGCTAACTATTGAGCTAGTGACCGGTGCCGTTCAAGACACCAAAAATGTAAGAATGGCCTTTCGCCAGGTAGCCTAAGAATTGACAGAAGTTGATTAATGGGCCTCTACAGGTAATGTCGGTGAAGGTCGTCAGGTATGCTCCAACTGTGAAAAGGCCAGGGCAGAATGCAAGATCAAAAGAAGTACCGAGCTGCGGATTCGCTTTAGTAATGTAGGATATAAACACCCAAAACGACGGAGCTCTCCAAGAGATGATGCTCCTTCAGCTCCCAACACTTCCAAAAAGGCACGAGCCCGCACTACGAGGGACACATCCCATATCCCTGGTACCGGCACCATTAGGATAGACCAAAGCATTCCAAGCCCCGAAAGAACCGTTTATTCCGGTTATGGGGTTATTGAACCGGCTGCACTCCCGATCGTAAGCCCAGAACGAGTTCCGCAGACCTCAAACTCTCCTCCACCCGAAAACCTTGGTAGCCTCGAGGGGCTTCCTCCCATGCGACTGACTCCCGATTCTTCGTTCAATCGACCCTCGCCAGCTATTCTCGATTCCAATTCCAGACTTGAACAATGGCCAAGGGAGGATTCTTCCAACTCCATGGCTATTTGTTCTCTCACAGGGAACCATCCCAGTGTATCTTGGTCACCGCGTGGCTGGGAAACGCCACAGAACGCACCCGCCTTCTCCCCTCTTAGCCCTACCAGAAATACCCATCTTGAAGGTGAATTAAAGCCAGGGCCAGGGCCTCTCACTGAAGACGAGGCAGAACTAATGAAATACTTTTTCAAAGTTCTTGCTCCCTGGGTAGGAAAATTCACCCTGCTTCCATGTGTGACCAATAGCTGACCACTTCAAGTATGACTTTTGTGATCCTCAGACACGATTTCGGAGTTATGTCGCATCTATAGCTCTTGAAGACACAGCTGTGCTTTATGCTGTACTTGCCGTCTCCGCTAGGCATCGAGAAGCCATGCTGGGTATCGATACCCAAAAGTCTAGTGAATACGAGCGACTCTGCCTAGAGGTTCTGATTCCCTCGCTCAGCGATACGAAGAACAGGTTGCAGGATTCTGTTTTGGCGTCGGCGATGCTGATACGGCTTTTGGAGGAAATGACGGGTACGTTGCGATTCATTGCCCACCGCTTCCATGTTGAATTTCTCACGTTGCTATAGAACCAAACAAGGGCGACACCATTAGTGAACATGCCGTCTCAGCACCCATATTACTTCAAATCAAGCAGGGCAATGTTCAGTCATCCCAATTCAGCGACGCCGCTATGATTGTGGCACTTCGCCAAGAAATCTTCGTCGCAAACATGATCAAAAAGTCGGTCCAACCCATTGCGGACCATTGCAACGTCGACGGTCACTTGGAACCAACCTCGGACGCCATGTGGACCTATCGAATGATTGCCCATGCTGCACGAGTAACCAACTTTGTGTATGGCACCAATATGAGAGACACAGTCGAATGGGACCGGCTTTGGCAGTATCTTTTAGATTGGGATCAACGGAAGCCAGACTCCTTTCGGCCCATGTATCATGAAAATGGGCGGCGTGCGGCGGTAGCTAACACCGGAATGAGGCGTAGCGACTTGCTCATGTTTAGCCGCGAGGGAAGCTGCCTCCCGAAGTTCCTATACACGTATGATTGCCCTGTTGCCGGCCAGCAATATCTGCAGTTGTGCCGCATCCTGCTTCTGGCTCATGACCCACGCACGCCGGTGTTAGGGCTCGGGCGAGCGGAGTTCCTGCGCAAGCAAGAGGATGAAATAAGAGACGCGGTCCGGACCATTTGCGGTATCGCCGTCTCGAACCTAGAGTACTGGCCTGCCAAAAGCACGGCCGGTCTTGTGATCGCCATGTGTGGGGAGTTGTTTAGCGACCCCCGCGAAACAAAAGAGTTGCTGCAAATCGTGTCGGAGGCAGAACATCATCTAGGGTGGCCGTGTTTAAAGGTCAGCCATAAACTTGAGAGCTTTTGGGACCAGCAAAATACTAGAACCTAGACTTAATAGACTTAGAACATGGGAAAATTGGCTAATATGTACGACCTATGGGCAATCAACGAGAAATTTGTGGTATTTGTGAAGTCTGGTTGGCTCTGAATTTAATCGAACTCACCAGGTTAAGGCACGCTGCTGGTCCAATAAAAGCTACGGCCAACTAAGCGTGGCAGCTATTTTATGGTTACCAGTATGCGCCGCATAACCCATACCAATGGCCCGTTCTGGACCACGACAGGGCTACAAAAGTAGCTATAAGTGGAAGTATTTCCCCGTGTTTTTTTTCTTTATATCGGCTCTACTTTCCATCGATAAACTGAACAAGGCCGATACCTGTCAATCATGACTACTCCCAGTCCGGGATGTCGGCTATGCACAGACGATCTCGCGCAGCACGCTATCCACCCCCGGACCCAGAATGGGCAGGGAAATTCGATCCGTGGAACCACCCAGCTCAGCCACACATGCGTCGCCGTGGGATGGAATAACGGTTCCTTTCTCTTCCAGAATTGATTCATGTCAGTTTCATAGACCCTTGGCACCATGTGGCCGTAGAGCCGTCCAACATGGTGCCCTGCTGATCTGTAGCTGGAAAGGTAATAGAGTTCCCGAGCGTGCCAATCACATCCCGGCAACAGGGGCCCAAGTTATATTAATGGCACCAAATGCCGGCCATTTTCATCCGAAGGAGCCTCGCCAAGGCCCAAGCGGCACCTAGAATCATCACATGGGGCTGTGTCGCTGCGTAATGTCCCGCTGGGCATCGATTAGTTTGTATGCAAGGTCAGCGTTAAAACATGGGAAAGCCTGGCTCGCATAAACTCTCCTGTTCCTAGGGGGCGAACCCATGTCTGAAACAGACTTTCCATCTCTACCGCTTCACGTAATGGCAGTTTTACTTAAGTAAGAATGCCATCCCGCGCCGGCCCGCGCCCACCGGGGGCGAATTCTCTCGAGATTAAGCCAGAACAACACTTCAAACCGTCAACATGGGCGTCAGATTCACAGATGCATCCGACCAGGATCCTCCCATTTCACCGCTAACACCGACGCCCTCATTTGGGTTAATGACACGACCGTCATTTACACCATCATTGATGGAGCCCGAGCCAGAGCCAGTGCCGAAATCGAAAACCCCCACTCCGAAAGTCGAGCGAAAGCCCGTTAAAGCTTCCAATGAAGACAGCAACCGCAACGGAAACAATCCCTTCCAAAACGGAAATCGCAAGAGTAAAAATCCATTCGGTAACTACAGGGACAATGTTAGCAACAACTACAGCAATTTGAATGCTGGCAAGGATGTCGAGGAAGACGAGGAAGACTCCAAGAGCCCCAAAGCGCTTGTATCGCATCACATATTTCCGACGTAAGAAGCCTGCACCGAGTCTGGCTTAGACAAGTGTCTGATCACTTTCACAGGAGAAATGCCGACCCAGTTAACGACGGGGGCTTTCCCGAAGCTGTAAATCCCGACATTACCAACCGGGAAGCCGAAGGGCTCATTCCTGTCATCATTCCTACAGAACCAAATATGCCACCACCCGCGACAGTCCCTTACTCCCCCGCACCTTCTTACGCCACCAATGGACCGAACGGCACTCGGGCGGACAGCTTTCAGCCGGACACTCTGAAGCCAGAAACACATAGATCGGACACTCTAAGGGTGGACAGCTACAGACCGGAAGCCTCTCGCGCAAATAGCTTTACATCGGATACGCTAAGGACAGACACGTTCGGGACCGAGAACTCTCGGGCAAACAGCTTTAGATCCGAC
The DNA here is from genome assembly GCA_003031705.1 of Calonectria naviculata. Lineage (NCBI taxonomy): Eukaryota > Fungi > Ascomycota > Sordariomycetes > Hypocreales > Nectriaceae > Calonectria > Calonectria naviculata. Next base: position 110,126 of record NAGG01000170.1, on the reverse strand, counting down.
AACGGCAGGGCGGACACATTTAGGACGAATACCACCATGACTACAAGTATTGATGACACCGTCACGCCGCTCCATCATCTCGGCAGTCAACCAGACACGGTGGACTGCCCTTTCTGTCGACGTAGAGTAGAAACAAGAGTTGAAAAGAAGGCGTCCACGATGACTCAGTAAGTTGTGCCATTATTTGCGGCGCTGAATTTGACTGACTCCGAACCAGCGTAACCGCGACCACGCTCTTTTTAACCACTATTGCTGGAGGCGTTGCTCCCTATGTCGCAAAGTGGCAGAGCAACTATCATCACTACTGTACTAGCTGCAGCCGCAAAGTGGCCCTGAAACGCCACGGAAGGAAGATGGCCGAGCCGCTGGGCACCCCGGATCATTTGAGAGAAACCTCAAAATACGGATAGCCAAGACCCCAAACTTGGCAATGAAGACATCATGAAGAGATATGAAGGGATTTTTTTGGGCGGGGGAGCATTGAAACTAATGTACGAGTAAACCGAGATATCCACAGACCATGAGTGCGCCAAGAACAGAGATACCTATTCTGAGAGACCAAGCAATGGTCATCGCTCAGAAAGACAGTAGACAAAAGAATTTACTATGTTATCAATAATAAATTGTACTTGTACGAGGTTTATGTTCGGCTGTTGTGAGGCCTGATGCTTTGTGAAAGAGCAACTCGGATTATATGACTATCGGTTGGTATGGATCTTGTTACAGCGCTGCAAAACCACTTGATCTGCCAATACGAATTATTCTTCAAGATTTCAACTGCTACTTTTATATTCCATGCATGTATCGGCGCTGAGGTGTATGAGATAGTACTTGGTGAATTAAATGTGTTAGCCGTTTCTAATATCATGCCAGGCGAATTCGCTCCTTGTCGAGGAGCGAGTGGTGAATGCAGTTTAGTTGTGGCGGTTGCCTTGCTGATTTTTTTCTATCCTCGCACGTAGTCTATTTACATCTATGTTCTAATCCAGCACAGTATTCCCAATCGTCCTAACATTTACTTCGGAGCACTTCGGTTCTTCTGGACCAGCCATAATATCAACGCCACTGATACCAATTAGGAGTTTTCGTGGATTTTTTATGTGATTTCATGTCTCATTTTGTTCATGCAGGCCATAAAGCACATTGATTACAAAGAGCTCCTAGCATCAACATACCAATTGGACTTAGGGTTGCCCAAGCATTCACCGACCGTGACCAGTTTATATCCCTTGCTCTTGGCTTGTTGAATCATATAAGGCAGGAGGCTAATGGCAGTTTGCTCGTGTGTGTCATGAGCAAGGACAATATAGCTGTTCTGGGAAGGTCGACCTGCTGCTAGAGTATTGGAGAAAATAGTTTTGCTAGTTGCAATGCGCTGAGGCGTATTGTTCTCGTAGTCCTTGGAATCAAGATTCCAGTTGACAACATGGTAGCCCAGCTTTGTCACATAATCGAGGCAGCCAGAAGCCCGAGTGCATGCACCGTACGGTGGCCGCAGGTACTTGGGAAGCCAGGTAAAGATGTTCCGGAAGGCCATCTCGTTGTAGATAATTTGCTGCTCACGGATTGTTTGCGACACGGCAGAGAGATCCTGGTGAGACCAACCATGCGAGGCAATGTGATGACCCTCGTTGTGCATACGGCGCAAGACATCTCCCCATTTGGCGGTTCTATCAATGGCTCCTTTGCCCAAACTGTTTCCATTGACGAAAAAGGTGGCTTTGACGTTGTTGGCCTTGAGAGTATCAAGAATCTTGGATGTGTATGTGTATGGACCGTCGTCAAATGTCAACGCTATTAGCCCCGGCTTCGTGCACGTGGTAATGTAACGATCTGCGGGTTAGTTAGACATGATTGAAGTTACCAGGGAAATAGGGTGGCTTACCATACGGTGCAGGACCATTGCGGTTTCGAGCCACAGCCTTGGTGTTCTGTCCGTTGGGTCTGAGACTGCAAAGGCAAGTTAGAATATGCTACATATTATTTTCTTGTACGAGCAAAGCCTGTTACCTGGCATCGCATTTGGTGCCGCTGAATGCAATCTGACACTGAGGAGCCTGGCAGTAGGCTACGGTAGTACCGCAATAACCCGCTCCGGAGCAGCATTGTCCGGCGGGACAGGAACCAATGCCCGCACCGCAAGATACTCGCTTGTGGAGATGCTCGTCGCGAGTCTCGACAGCGACTTGTGGCTTGATGGCGTGACTGTTGGCTGTGCTGCATAGAGCAACCAGCGACAGAAGCGATTGATATTTCATTTGAAGAAGCGAGCGATGGAATTCCAATGGTATTGAAAACGAGTGACAATGGATGAGAGCCGAGTCTGCGAATTATCTGGGGAGATGGGCGGTACTCATTCGATGAAAATAGCAATCAATACGAGATTGGGCTGGCAGATGCTCCAGATTTTCCCGTGTGGCCACAGCTTCAGGGGCCTCGGCCTGGCCAACCACTTCCTCTCTCTGCTACAACCCATGGTCAATGGTGGCCTTGGCGTGTCTTGGCCTGCGAGCGGGAGCGTTCTAGGAGGTTATCTATCGATGTCGCCATCCAGGGAGCGCACGGATGTGGAGTGATCCATCCCATCAGCTTTCACATGTGGGATGGCGATCTGCGTTTGCTGATCATCCGGTGTGCCTGTCAGATCTGCTTGACGATTTGGTGGCTTTCGTGACTGCTTCTTTGATCTTAAAAAACCTTTTCTTGAGACTTTGCAGCCTGTTTCAAGGCCATGGCTGCTGTGTTAGGGCAGTTGGCTTTTGTGTCCCTGACTAACCTGAAGCTGCCGTTGGTGGGACGGAGACGGGACGGCCGCCGCTAGAGGCACTAGACACGCCAGATGTTTCTTATAGGGCCACAAACTGGAAACATGCCATGTGGCGTTCGTGTAATTGATTAGTTCAATCCGTGGCGAGATTGGCGCATGGCCGAGACCTTAGCTGAAATGCAGCCACAGTTGTTGGCGTGTTGCTATTGCCCAACCACGGAGCAAGCAACGGGGTTAGTGATTTGCTAGTGTCACATTTGCATGAAAGAACACGGGAAATCCTGGAAGTTTCGGTGACTGTTCAGCGCCAGTCCATCGATGTGCTGTCTCACGGAGTTGATAAACTTGTTGGTTTTGCTCGTGTTTCCTCGGAGCCATGTCCGCCAGAATCCAAGACATGCCCTATCTGACCGCATGAGTGCACGTGTGGGCCATCCTAGTCCTTATTCCCGCCCACCACTCGCAAGCATGAGATGCGACGAACATGGGGTTTTGGAATAAGCTTGATCCAAGTGCCGCAAGAAGCAGCTGAAATGCATCCGCATGGATAAATGCCGAACAGCTTTGTGCATTTGTGGAGGCTGCTCCGTTTGGTTGGTGCAATTCCTGAGTAGGTGACGGTCGCGTAATGCATCCGCCTGTTAAGCGAACTAGGCAAGCTCAGCTTAATGGCCGATCGGATAATATTTTTCTTTCCGAATAATGTTCCCGAAAAATTCCATGTCATGCGTGGCATCGAGCTGGAGGTCAGAGTCGATATGCACCGCCGTCCCAGTATTAACCATAACATTCGCGTTGTCATTACTATTTAATTCATGGGCTCGCTGTGTGTAATTTAAGCTAGATTTGGGCGTCAAAACAAGTAGCTAGGCTGCATGTATTCACGGTTGACAGTTAGGGTAGTGAAAGGCCGGCCTTAAGCATTTCTGATCTCGGCATCGGGATCGGCCTCGGCCTCGGTGATGAATTGAGGCTGAGCCTTAGCTGCGCGTCATAACCCGATGGACTTTAACATGAGGGCGTCGGAATGACGTCGAATAAAGCCCTAGACAAACCCATCAAACGCGCCGGTCCGATGCTAGCAAAAGGGTTATTTTAGAGCCAACGATATGTCCATTATCCGTCACTGACGATGGCGCTGTGGTTTGTCAGGACTGCTGATGAGCCAACAGTCTTACGGCCGAACTATTTTTAAGGCCGAACTTTTGAGAGCCGATCACCGAGATCTTGATCCATAAAAACAAAGTGATCCTCTTCATCTTGCGACATGAACTTCTACCTAATATCTATACTTACTCGCATTTGGCCATCTGGAGGCAGAATAGCGACGATGAAAAATCTAAGATTGGCCTCCATCCCGGAAGGAGCCGATGATGCGCGTCCTTGGGTGATTCTGGCAGTGGTCTGCTCGGCCATGTTTCTTGATTGTGAGTGTGGATCAAGCCCCGTCCGAACATCGGCTTACGCCTCTGCCCCTAGTATCCAACCTCTCAGCCGTCACTATTGCGCTCCCCACGATTGGGTCGCAACTCAAGACGGACCAGGCACGATTGCAATGGATCATTTCGGCCTACGCCCTGACGGTAAAACACGCCACTCGTTGATTCATGACGACAGCTTGGATGCTGACTAGCCTTTTCTTAGTTTGGAAGCTTCCTCCTTCTAGGTGGCCGTGGAGGTGATATTTTTGGCCATCGCCGCGTCCTGATATTCGGCTCGTGCTTCTTTGCCCTGTTCACCCTAGTATGCGCATTAGCGCCCACCTTTGAGGCTCTCGCCATCGGCCGGGCATTTCAGGGCATCGGGGCCGGGTTTACCATCCCGTCAGCCCAGGCCCATGTCGGCATCTACTTTCCCGATCCAGCAAAGCGTGCCAAAGCCCTGGGATTCTGGGCTGCCGCAGGATCGGTAGGGTTCATTGCCGGGCTGATTCTGGGTGGTGTTCTCACTGCCGAGCTGAGCTGGCGCTGGATCTTCTGGATCTCGCTCATCGTGTCCGGGCTGGTGATACCGGCCGCCCTCGTGACGCTCCCTCGTTCGCCCCGCAAAGCTACACATGCGGCCTCGACTGAAGCTCCCATTCCGGCTCCAGATGAAGGCGAAAATGTCGAGAAAAAAATATTTCACAGCATCAAGACACGATTGATTCGCTTCGACGTCCTCGGCATCTGCCTTGGTGTACCAGGCTTGCTCTTGTTGACATATGCCCTAACATCTGCTAATGAGGAAGGTTGGGGTTCCCCGTCAATTGTTTCGACATTGGTTGTAGCTGTTGTGCTTTTGGCGCTTTTCGTATTTCAAGAGTCACGCGCCAGCCAAGCTCTCATCAACCCCCGACTCTTTCACAGCATGTCCTTCAACCTGACATTGGTCCTGGCCGTCGCAACTTACGCCATCCGACAAGCTTGCTCCTATTTCCTGACTCTGCAACTTCAATCATACGGAAACTCACCCTTGCATACGTCAGTGCTGTTCCTTCCAGTTGGTGTCTCTGCCCTGATTGCAAATTCGATTGCCGGCCGGCTCATGCCAATCCTCGGAGCACGCACCATGTTCGTCCTCGGCTGGGCTTTGTGCATCCCTGGCGTGGTCCTATTTAGCTTCATAACCGAGGGGGCTAGCTACTGGCGCTTCACCTTCCCCGGCATGATCCTCTACATTGTAGGGCTTAGCGTGGTTTACATCACGGCAAACTTTGTTGTTGTTTCATCAGCTTCCAAGAGTGACCAGGGTGCTGTGGCTGGTATCTTCAATGTTGCACTGCAGGTTGGCGGCAGCGTGCTTGGCTTGGCCGTACTGACCGCTGTTGCCGACGGTATCAACGTTCGCTTCGGTGGGCAAGCGGCCAACGCCAACCAGTTGTCTGAGATTGGTTACAGGAGTGTGTATTACTCTTGCATAATCATTTCTGGCATAGCATTTCTCCTGAGCATGCTTGCTATCGATGTGCCTGAGACTATGCGTGGCACACTTTGGGCCAAGAAGCAGGTGGACGAGTCCACACCAACAGAACTCGAAGTTAGGAATCAGACTGCGAACTAGAAATTTCAACGGGATGATAGACAGGATCATAAGGGCGGGCACGATATTTTAAAGTTTCTGGGCATCTATATGGAGTTTTACAAGGATAATTTAAGCATTCGATATTTTATACTTCATGTTGATCTTATTTGAGATGATAAGTTCTGAAATGATCTACAATCTAGTCATTTTGCCTCAGTAGTCATGGTGGACATCAAATGCCACCATCTTTAAGTTCGAATCCATAATCGCATAGATATGCTGACCATGTCCACCCTATGTTTTCTCTTGGAGGGACACGTACGACATCTTATACGGATGCTTGTTTCATGCTCGCAGAACTTCAAATGTACAGCTGGATACCTGGACTGGCGGGAATGATGGTGTCGAATGAATTGAAGAAGATGATTAAAAATATTTGAGTCTAATTTCCCATTTCAATGTTTGCCTGCAAACACGTGAACACCGCTTTCTTGATAGCATCATCCGCCTTGCCCTCGTCGAGAACAGCCATGGCCTTCTCGGTGCTTCCTCCCGGAACACAAACATCAGATAATAGCTCTGAGAAGGTGCTCTGAGAGTTTCTTGAGAGAATTGCCCCTCCAATCATGGACTGAATCACGAGGGATTTGGCCTGGCTTTCAGGCAGTCCTTTTTGGACGCCGGCGTCAACCATCGAGCGCATCAGGTAGAAAACGTAGGCTGGGGCCGATCTAATTTGTCATATTAGTATCTCATAAGATTGAATAGGCTAGAAGATATGGTTCAAGGTCCAAGGGGCGTCGAAGTCTCGGATGCGAGCTTGCTATCACCAGAGACGGTACAGCAGTAGCTCGATGATAGCACCAATTGGAAATGCACTTACCCGGAGATTGCTGCAGCCACGTCCAGATGGCTTTCTTGAGTCAGGATCTCAATACTTGGCGATGTTGTGGAAAGAACCGTTTTTACTTCTTCCATCAAGTCGTGTCCGATGAAATCGTTTTTCACCAGAGCAACTGATCCTTGCCGCACTTCAACTGGAGTGTTGGGCATGGAACGGACGATTGGAGTATTTGCAGGAAGCCACTCTTGCAGCTGACTGATTGTGATACCGGGACATACTGTCAGGATGACTGGTAGCCGAGCAGGATTTGATCTTTTGATGGATTCATTGATCTCGCTGCACACCTCCTTAGTGTAATGGGGCTGTGTACCAATAATGACTAGATGATGTTCAATCTTCTCTGGCAGGGCCCAAATGTTGGGGTCCTCGTTGCTGATAGATACGTATGCCTCTGGATATTTCTTTCGCAGCCTTAGGATGTGATCTTCTCGCCGCCCAGTGAGGCAGATCCGATAGGATCTCGTAGGATGGATCTGAGATACGATACCATCCACGATAGCCGAGCCCAGTGTGCCGCAACCGAGCACGCTCAGCTGGACTGACACTTTCGATTTGCTAGTCATGATTACTCAGTGATTGCCGTAGTAAGACTCGGTTGTGGATTTGTGCTTGGCAGTTACCACGGCACTACAAGATGGCCTACAGATTCAAATATAGCCACTTTTCTGTCGACCTCCCAAGCCAAGACAAATCCGAGATGCGCGAGATCTGCCTCTACACCCACGCATTGGCGGGTAGATGATGCTCCACTGCGTCAAAACGCGTCACATAAGTGCACATGCTTAGTTACATTCAACTTCAATTGAATTGACGCGGCTCGGGTTTATCCCCCGTTTCTTCGGAATGGCATAGCGGCGATAACATGTCTTCCAGGCATTGTTCGACGGCAGAAGCCAGTTATCCGAACCACTTGCTTAACATGGCCTAGGCCGTGCGGGCTCGGTAGCGCTACTCATTAAGCTTTCCGTGATAACCCACAGATAACGCAGAGCCTCCACCTCCATAGGACGCCATCGGCCTCGCCGTGAGAACCGGGACCAGCCGTTGCGAGTCTCAAAAGTTAAGCTTTTCTGCGTGGATCCACGTTGGGGTAAACTGGAGCCCTTTATCGGTGGCAGAAAATCGGATATGTGACCAAGGGGTCTCGTGTATTCCACCCAGTAGCCACTCTCGTGCCGCAGATGTGAAATGACAACGAGAGAGCCGGGGTGCTAGTGCCGGTGCTGTGCGGGGTGGTTGCCAAGTCTTGACCGCCTGGACGTACCCCTCGAGATAGACCAGCTAATCAATCCCCCGGTTGCCCCTCTGATTCATGTCGTCACCTCTCTGTGGGGTAGGCAGTTGCAATCTTTGATCCCCCCGACTTGCCGGCTGACTCTTCAGATTCGTCTCTCCACAATTGGCTCCGGGGGTCGAGCCACGTTTTGGGGGTTGCGGGCGTAACACCATACTGAAACGTAATTAAGTTTGGACAGGCTGAAACTGTTGATTTGTAAAAGATACCACTCTGCCTATCGGGGTGAGTGAGAGCGAGTCTACGCTTTCAACCTCCCTTTTTAAGATCGAGGAGGCAGACAGGGTATACAAGAGCACCAGATGTATCTATGACTCGGAATTTAATTCCCCGACTGACGTCACAAAAGAAAGGGTCTAGGGTCACTTCATACCGGGAGATCTCCTTTGTCATTGAGCTTGACTAATTAATTGCCCTGGGCTTTAAGTCAAATGCTAAGGCTAACTAATGAATTCATTTCGCAAATGGCTAGCTAACATGCTAAAATAAGCAAAGAAAATTCGTAATTTCACATCTCTACGACCAGAAAATGAGTCTAGGCCGTCCTCCAGTCCTGGAACTTGAAATCAGACCCATAAAACTGCTAAGGGTCAACCTGGGTCGGTAGCCCATGCCAAGATTCGGCATGTTCTCCACAGTCACGGCCTCCACCTCATGCATGTTCCGGGAGTTGAACATGCAGAGAGCGCCAAGCTCCGGCTCACAAACCACTCTCTTGGCATCCTTTACCAAGTCATGGTGATATCCATAGCTGTTTGGATCACGGTACTTGAGGGCATTTTCTGTCCATTCGACATCGTAGACAAACTGGTCAAAAACTAGTCAGAGACCATCAATCGCTTCAAAACTTGCATCTACTCACAGTTCTTCCCTTCTTCACGGGGGCGAGGTAAAGGTTGTAGACAATTTGGTGCTCCACAGAGTTGATGACCCAGTCCTCGCTGAGACTGTCGAAAGGTGAGAAGTCGCAGTGAAGATGGGTAGAGTTGTTCAGAGCCCTGAAAATGCCGGAAAAGTACTTGCGGCCGGGTCCCTCCATGGCAACTTGCACATCCCAGTCGGGGAACAAGCTGGTAATGCGGTGGAACACACGATACCACGCATCAAGTCCCCTCTCCTTGGCTAGGTCGCTGTGGAAGGTCTCCCATTCTGCCGTGTCCTTGAAGTATTGCTCTTGTTCTGGAATGAAGTTAGTAAAGCAATGAGTTTCTTGGATCGTTTGTTTACTTGCCATCACTGCGGTTGGAAAAGTCTTCCTGTGATTGAGCTTGGTACTCGAACTTGGTAATGTCAGAATAGGCTGTATCTTGTGATGGGCGGGCCTTTCTTTACCTGTGCAAGCCCTACTTTGTGCAGAGGTGGTCCTGTGTTGTGCTTGTATGGTGTGACTAGCGGGCTGAGGTATTCCTCATATTTTGAGCATTCTTCTGGTGTCAAGAATCCCGGCTCCTTGATAAGGGGAGTCTTGCCGTAGAGAAGGTCGAGGATGCTGTCACGGGTGAGGGGGACAGGATTAATAGTCTGCCAAGGTGATGTGCCGGGGACGGCGCGAGGAAAGGGCAGTGGCTCAGTTGGACTTCCCGAAACCACAGTGGTCATTGACCTAGTCTGGAATAGCCTTCTGGCCAAAGTAGCACGAGGACGAAGTACGCTCAGCATCTTGACTGAGATGTAAAATTGACCCTATCTTAGAGAAATGAATAAAAAAAGGTTGCAAGGCAGGCGACGCGTTAAAGGTAAATTGATTCACTTTTTCTATAGACATGAATTGCACAAGTGTGTGGCCTCGTTGAGGCACACGATGCCCAATCGGCTTAGTCCGAATGGAACACCCTTACTCCCTTCTCGGCAGAGATTGACTACGCACAATTTGATTGAAGGCTAGGTCTCAAACCTCGGGCGAATGCTGGGAACAACCCATCTATGCTACGATTTCGGCTCCGGTGATCATCGGAGAGCCCCGTTCCTACAAGGATGTCATGGCAGGAGGCCGAAACAACTTGGATTTACAGCGCTAGAGATAACGATAGCATGAATTCCATGGGCGCCAACCTTGCTATCCACCTGGACAAGTAGTTTAGCATGGCCGGTACCCATCCCGTAGCTGGCTATGAAGTCATTTGACGCGTAGTTATCCGGCACTGCTAATCAGATCAAGAAGAATACCTGCCGACATGCATAAGGTTTGCAAATTCCGAAATCTTGGCCACACACTGAGGCAGATCCTTGGATTCGGCACGGATTGACCCTCTAGTCGGTCCGGCCCGGCATAGACCCTTCTAGGCCTTGGAAGAAGAAAAGTCAATGGGAGATGGAGATATCCATTCACTTCCCCGTCCTTATCGATAGTAACTTCTATCAGATAGCTACACGCGTGGGACTGCTTGCGTAACGCTGAGCCGCCACCCCTCTATCCAACTTATCGAACCCGGGTCCACTGATAACAATTACCCCTTATTTTGGGGTAACGGTATTTCTGCATCCTGGTCCGGTAAATAAAGTTTACCTAGCATCTTGAAACCCACCAGAACGGGCGGTGGATTTTCGGACCGTGGAACTGGCTCCCTCTCAAACCAGCATTTGACCGCGGTAGACACACCCAGTGAGCGATGTGCAAAATGTTCTAGCCAGAATTGGCAATTGGGAGCAAAGGATGTGCACGTGAACCTTATCAACACTGTTGTAGAATGCTCCCTATTGACCCGCATAGAATACGGTACCAGGGCATTGCGGTAGGATCTCTTGCGCCCGCATTCTGTTCAGAAATGTACCCTTTTGGCATGTAGAAATGTAGTTTGTCTGTGGTTGCCGTTGAGAAAACTCCGCTTGGCCCCTCCGAGATAATGCGGCGTCGTAAGAGACACTGCAGTCTAGCCTGAGCCATAGTTATCCCCTGCAATTGCGGCGTTATGTGGGGCAATTGTAAAATTGAAAGCAATGTTGATTGATTCCGCAGGCTGGAAAAAAATTACTTACAATCGTGTGTGAAATGGTGATGACAGAAGTGTTGAGAACGGGCGATATGAGTATCTACGGCGTTGGTAGAAATGTGGATCACAAAATAGGACCAAACGCACGAAGACACTCAGCCACCCGTGATACGGAAATCACAAAGCACATTTCAAAAATGGACTAGCAGATGGCGATAAGTCAGTAAAGTTCTGTGCATGATTGGCCTCTCAATCTGTGCGAAAAAAAAAAAAAATACCCACGTTCACCAGCTCTTGTTCTAAATGGCGCTTTTGATGTAATTTTCTTTGCTTGGCCCTCAAGTTAATGCTTGAAGGCTTTCTCAATTTTCCAATATTTTAATATTACCGGGTTTCTGATAAAATGAAAATTTGCGATCAAATATTTTATGGTGGTAGTTTCGCTATTGGCAGTTGTATAGACTGCGAACCATATGTCTTTTTAATTTGCGTCCGTTTTCTCTTGAATTCTGACACGTATGACAATGTTATCACCACTATAAATGATCAAGTAGAATGTGAACAACGTTTGCAAAGACCATGGTCTGGTTTTCTTCTCATTCAACTCGTGATGTACTTAGTGCATAGTTTATAAGTGATCATTCGTCCTGTCGCTGTTTAATCGATAGGATACGCCCTATGGGAATATTTATTTATTCGCTATGCGTCTTACAAATTCACAATACCAGTCAGTATTGTTTATCGACATTTTTCGACCAAAAATGACATGAGTTTGGTAGGTGCCCCTATTGGCACAAACAGCCAGGCCCCCCAACTAGCTCGCTTTCATCAGACCCAGGAAATTTTGACCTTCGTGATTATCCATTACCAAGTGTCACAATCGAATGTCATGGCCGGCCCGAACTGGCTATCATGAGTGGCAGAAAGGTGGTAATACGATTAGAGTTGTATTTTAGCAGTACTGTATGTATCTCCTGTATCTGTCGTAGTCTATTGAACGAATGAGGAGGTATTTTTGCGGATACCTTCCTTCTCCATTATCCCAGGCTCGTGCATTGAGTTTCGGAGCTAACCCCGTTGTCCAAATCGGATACCCCAACAGTGTACATCCGTCAAGCAATTAGTCTCCACCCGTGAGAGTTCCGAAGCCTCCACTTATCAGAGTTCCGAAACCAGGGGTTCTTCCAAGAGTGACGCCGTTTAGCCGTCTGGGATCTTATCGAGGGTGTGTGTAATGCTCGGTGTGTAGTTGATTAGCGATAAAGATCATCATAATGTTTGAGTGGATGTTTCTCGACGGTAATCGATAGACGGTGTCAATCTCACAAGTACGATAAAGACTTGACACTCTCTCTTTTCAAGTCATTCCACTATATCGCAACAATCGCGTATAGTCCTGCCCATCATGGCTGCTGTGCAAGCTGAGACACTTCCTACATCAACCTCTCTCCAATCAAAGAAGACGGAGATTGCCCGAGAGACACCATGGGAATTCATGAGCAGGACAATTCATCACCGTTCCTCAGACGCTCAGTTCTGGTGGAGTCGAGCCGGTCGCATGTTTTCCAAGCTCCTGGAGAAGGGAGGCTATGACACCGTTGAACAGTACCGCGAGCTGAACTTTTTTGCCCTGTTTGTCGTCCCGGAGCTCGGCCCCGCGCCCGATGAGAATGGTCAGCCTGTGCGATGGCGTAGCTGTGCCACCGCAGACATGACTCCAATGGATTTCAGCTGGGAGTGGCGAACTGGCAACAAAGGCACTGTCCGCTACGCATTTGAGCCCATTGGCCAACTTGCTGGAACACCAGAGGATCCCCTTAACAAATATGCCACTGACCAGTGGATGGCGAAGTTGGACGAGCATGGATTGGTACCAACCCTGAATCTGGAATGGTACGAGCATTTCAAGAAGCACATCCTCCCTCATGAGTCCGAAAAGCGCACAGAGACCGCAGAGGACTTCTTGGAGGAGACAACACCCAATGCCGGTACATTTGTGGCATACGACATTGAGCCAACAGGCGCAGTTGTCAAGGTCTATCTGTACCCAACCCTAAAGGCAGAGCAGATGGGTATTACAAATGTTGAGCTGGTAGATCGCGCCATTCGTGCCCTGCCGGCCCATCAATTCGAGAAGCTGCAGGTCGAGCCCATGCTGGAGTTCTTGAAAGAGGGTACAGAAAAGTATAGCCTCGAGACCATCCTTGTTGGTATTGACTGCGTTACCCCCGAGAAGGCACGAATCAAGGTTTACATCCGTGCCCCTCACACCACCATCGACTATCTCATGGACTGTCTCACTCTTGGAGGTCGACTCGAGCTGGCCGAAAGCGAGGAGGCCATCGAAGATCTCAAGGACTTCTGGAACATGGTCCTTGCCGATGCTCCCGCGGTGCTCCCCAAGGATGCCCCAGGTCGCGCAAGCCCTGGCTTCTACTACACCGTGAGCCAAAACAAGGAGGTCTCTCCCAAGGTGTATCTTTCACCCATGTACTTCTGCAAGAGTGAGAATGATCTTCTTGCAAGATTGCGCAAATACTTTAGCACACGCCGCTCAGATTCCATGATGGATAGCTACGAGGAAGCCATGAAGGAGATTTTGTAAGTCACCACCGACATTAATTTGGTTTGGGAATGTTGCTAACATCTATTGCTACAACAGTGATGCGAAGAAGCTCGCAGAACGCTGCGAAATCCACTACTACATTGGCTGCGCCCTACAAAAGGGCAAGCTCCGAGTGGTCACTTATATTAGCCCCCAGATTTTGGACTACGAGCAGGATGCCATCCGTGCTCGCAAGGCCATCCAGGAATGAGTAAAACAAGAATAAAAATGTATAGAGATTACTATAAGCTTTTAGCGCTACATAGAATTGTATCATATGAATAAAAATGCCACGACGACAAGAGTACAATTTGGAGACAAATCTTTCTCTTTTTTCCATTTCGTTATGTGAGTTATGGGCCAATCCATACAACTATACAATCACTGTATTTTCCTGCTCGAGATTTTTGGAATCCCCATATATGCAATATTGATAGCTAATAAATTTTGCATTTCCTTGCTTTCAATAGCTTTTATCATGCATTTCTACATCAACGCAAGGGCCCTAGGACTCAGAATCGTATTGAATTGAGCAACAAGATCACAATGTTCACGGGGAAGAAATGAGGTTGATGGCCCCACGACCAGAAATATTACGGTTTTTGACCGGGAGATCAACCCATTAAGCTTGTTTTTGGAGGTTAGTTATCCAATATGAGCGAAAATTGCGAGCTTTGGCCCATCACTCATTGGCTTGCATGCTCGTCAATCAAGCAGCGGGCGGGATCTCTTGGAAGCGGAGCATTCTGTCCCCGCCATCACGTTGCCGACATCTTAGCTCGACAAGGGTGCCAGAATTGGGTTTGACACTTGTCTGCCCAAATCCAATCACGACCCTAAACACCCATGGCTCAATTAGTTGGTATGCCGCCGGATGCTGTGCCGTCCGCCCATCCGCACAATCTATCGCTCCGAAATGCGTGTCGGGAGAGGCTCCGATCATGGCGCCCAGTTGATGTTTAGGTACCTCACGCTCGGACGACGCGGAGGCCGAGAAACGAACCCTTGGAAGGGAGACTGCACGACATTATTTATCTTCCCGCCAGCTCATCATAATGCCTGTAGGACGCGCCACTTCGTACACTCCACTTTCAACCCTTGCTGTTGTGTATTTGCGAAGTAGGCCCTGGCGATTTGGTCTCCATTGTGGGAGAATGGCGGTGCTGGGGTTGACACGCTAAATCCGAACAAGGCATCCGTGCAAGAGATCAAGACCAACGTGAATTGGAAGCTGCAGAAAAAAACGTACGGCTATACCGGCACTATGATCAATCAATACTACTTCTCTGGTGATCACTAGAGGAGGCTGAAGGTTCCAGAGGAAATGACAATGGGGTATCCCCAGAGGTTTTAGCGTGTGCAACCTGGAACTTTTGCACATGGACATTTTGTGCAGATACACGTACTTTGAAACGCCAATACTCAACTCACCAATTTGACTAGGCTGACGTCACTATGGACCTGGTGGATTCTACGCGGTAGGTTTCCCTCTGTGAAGCCAAGGAAAACGCTCAAGTGCCGTCAATAGCCAGCAAGGTCAGTGCTCCTATCCCTACTCCCCTACTCGCCTGTCCTTACTCGACCCATGTCCATCCTCCCCGCGCTCAATTTTCACTTCTTCACTTTTTGTTTCCTGTGTCCTTTACAAGAACTAACTAGAGCATTTGTACGCCGAGCTATACCTGGTAACCCCGGGTTTAGTGAATGTTGCTACAGCGAGTCCCATCTGCTCAATCCATGGCGGACCAAAGCGATTCCACAGATCAATCCGCCAAGCCCATCAGGCGCCGTCGTGGAGCCTGCGAGACCTGCAAGCTGAGAAAGGTCCGCTGTGAGTGCCACTTTCCGGGGAAAACTGAAAGATCACAAACAATTACTAAATCTCAGATTAGGTAACGGTGGGAAACCTTGTTCGGCATGCCAAGTAAGCCACCATCTACCGAGTCTTGGCATGAGATCCTAACAACAGGCTCAAGCGGAGCAACCAGACATGTCGTTACCCACATCAGTCCCACCGCAGTACCGGCAGTATACATATTCCTGTCTATCATGGCTTGGATTTACGGGGCAACTCAACTATACGAGGAATGGCAAATCACAGATCCAGCATGCCATACATCGGGGATCAAATGTCTAGGACTTTGTCATTCTCACAATCACAAGTCCCTATTCACTATAATGACTCAAGCTCCAGCATATTTGACCTCGATATGTATTCGTCATCAATTACGGATTACCCTTTATCTGGGATTTCCGAGAGCAGGAACCTAGTACAGAGCGGTGACGATGTCCCTGGTACCAGTTGGAATATACAAAACACCGGAGCCTTTGGTCAGAGATCATGGAGACAGTCGCCCATCACGCCACCACTGTCAACTCATATTGACGTTCACTGTGAACTGCCTCTAGGTCTAAACTCAGAAGAAGGCAGTGTTACCGACAGTCGTGCTTGGTTTGAATGTGCAGAAGAAGAGTCCCAAACGGACAACGAGTCAATCCTTTCACCAGTCGCCGCCCCTCAGCCAGAGCCAGACTGGAACTTTGACTCTGGCGTTATCTCGCCAGTACCCGTGAGACTAGATGTTGACTTTTCCTTTACTACAATATTTGGCTTGGAAGACCTACGTGCACTCAATTTACAGGATCGCCCGCGTCAACAGCTCCGAGAAGTTCTTCAAAGATTGGAAGGCTTTGCTCGCATGCCGGCAAGCCCGGTACGCTCAGCTAGGCAATCTCACCAACCAGAAGGATCTGGTATAATACAGTCGCTTTGGAATCATCTGAACAATGGAAAGGTGCAACAATACGTTGATGGTGAGTGGAGAAAGCCTATCACATTCATAGCTGAGTGGTGTCCCAAACTAACTCTCAGTAGCTTGTTTCAAAGATACATGCGAGTGAGTGCATTCAATTAATTATTATTATTCAAAAACTTCTAAAAGTCAGGCAATTTTGCTAAAAGTGTATTTTCTAAAACAGAGTCAATATGTTCCTTCGTAGGGCTACTGTGGACGGATATCTGCGTCAGGCACAACAAGCATCCCAGCCAGGCCCAATGCTGCAGACATTTGCAAATGCCATCATCGCCATAGGATGCCAGGTTCTAAAGCTTCAAGCTGAGGATGGTTCGGGGACCAGTGAAACAACACTTGAAAGTTTTTTCCGAACGGTTCTGGGCTCATTTACCAGAGTTCGTAATGAACAGAGTAGTATTCTCAAACTTCGGGTGAGTAAAATGGCCAACACATCTTTCTGTCGGAGCTGTTGCTTCCATGTAATCAACCCATCGCCGTGGACATATAAATAACAAATTATAGACTTGTTTATTAATGGTACGTTCTTTAACCTCGATGAGAGACATGGTCCAGCCTTCAGCAACAACAGATTCCAAGTTAACTTACCTGGAATTAGGCAATTGTCGCCAAGTATATCAACCATGAACTATTATCTGAAGTCCTTTCCGTGGCTGTACATTGTACCAGAGAATGCCGACTCACGAACATGGCATTCATCCACAGAGCATTTACTACCGATGAAGATCGAACTATGGCTAAGCGAGCAGTTTGGATGCTCTACTCGATGGAGACTAGTTTTTCTATACAATGTGGATTATTTCCAGTGAGTCAGCCACAAATTCCTACATGATTGAAATAAACACGCTCATTCTAGCAATAGATGCTTTGCCACGAGGGCATTGACCATATTCCGGTTGAGCCTCTCAACCATGACGTGAACGATGATGCACTTATCAGTCAAGTTGCCGCGGCCACAATACAGAACACTGCTATCCATAGTCTCTATCGCCCAAGTGCTCTTAAACGACTAGAACCCGAACTTCAAGCCAATCTCCAATCGTGTGGGCGGCTATTGGATCAGTGGCGTGGCCGGCTTTCGATCTCTAAAAATATGCGGCAGGTTTTTGCAGGTCAACAACTTAGCCAGGGTGCAGAAAACGACGATGCGAATTTCCAGCTAAATTTATTTTGCCAATATCATGAAACCATTTTCATTATTTTTGGACCTTGGATCCGGCCTCTACTCCATCAGGCGCAAGTTGAGGGGGTAGGTCTTGAGGAATGTCGGACCACCTCGAGAGGCGCACTTTTCAGAAGCGTGTTGAATAATTGTTTAGATTCTGCATATGCTATTACACAGAATTCAAAGGCTCTTCTAGCTTTGGACAAGAGCATAGAGAGGTAAGAAAAAAGAAGACAAAATACCACCCCGACCATGCAGTAAATTGCGAATATCTTGAACTGACAAATTTGCTTGGGACAGGAGACTCTACCAGTTGATGTTAGTATCTGTATATATAATTATATACTCCGTGCGATGCGGAGAAGCCGGCATCGAAACGCGCGCAATGAGCTACCTAGGCATCTGCTGCGGAGCCTTCGGAAGCCTGCGATTAGTTGATAGCTCTGTACCCTTTGAAGATATTCTTGATTTAGTCAAAATTCTTAGGTCTATAAATTAAATGTTTGTAGTGGGTTCCAAATGATATCCCTCGCAGTCTAGACAAATTTTTGTGGTGGCGCCCTCGTAATTTTTCGCTCAGCCTAGTGACTCACAACCTCACAACTCGCTTATGTTTTCTACCACTGCTCAACATCAAGTCTCTAATCATCTAGATTTACTCTTTCTTTTTAAATAACATACAGTTAGTCTAAAATGGCGGATTTATTGAACTCTTTCTGCTGTCGCAAGGGCCGCCAGTAGCCGGTCGGGTAGTTTTCGCCCTGTTCTGGCCAAGTGGTGAGGAGCAGTTGGTGTTCCGCGTATCAACCTGGATAAGTCCACGGTTTCATTGTTAGCGGCGGTGAACCCAGTTTTCGAGGCAACTTTTGCCGTGATCACACAGCCGTGGAGGGAGCCAAGAAAATGTTCTAGCCCACAGTTGAGTTGGCGGAGTCGTGCCCGATTCCGACAAAAACAACGAATCAGATTTCGTACTAAGCTATGACGCGGCATCGTCACAGTCAAGTAAGATCTAGGGGGTGGCGAGCGGCCGCAGCTGAAAAAAAAACACTGTGTCACGCTTCTGTGGGTTAGTGTAGGCGGGATAAAAACTCCGCCCAACTCCGAAGAATGGCTGGCTGGCGGGTTTGTTCCGGCTCTCCGTTCATGCTCACGCGCCAACATGGAAGTTCCTGGCTCAACCATTTCTGCCCGCAGACTTGGTGGTTGCGCCCGAGTCAAGCTGCCATCAGCCATTCAGTCTGGAACCGAGTCTGCCACGTAAATAACTCAGAACTATAGCAATAAGCAACCCGGGTTTTTGTCAAGGGGCTCTCTCCATCCCTCTTTTTTTTTACTCCTCAATCAACCATCATGGATTTTTCTGACACGATTTCCTATCGGTCGCTTACAACGATGGTTCTGTGCCGTTTGTCCATGACAATACCACGCAATGTACAAAAAAGATCGGAATGACAAAATATGCATGCTTTATAACCAGTTTTCCTGTTGCTCTTCTTAAATATCTTGCAGCCCTTTGAGGCCTCAACACACTCCTCTACCAAAACACGTGACATCCTCCTGGGCTACCAGCCTGCCACCACTCATCTCCTCAAATCCCAAATCTCTCTCCGTACCACCAGCAGGCATTGGTCTTAATCAATTCCCCCACATTACGTCGTGTCAAATTACACATGGTATCTATAGAAGTCTTATGGTCGATGAGCTGCGATGCATGCGTCAAATATCCCAATTCAGATCAGCGCGACAGGTGGCAAGGGGGTAAACAGCCATGCTTGCATTGCTCTGGTACGTCACTCTCATGTTTGACAGGAGTATCTTTCACGGAGTTTGAAGAGGCCCCTCCCTTTTCCCACTCTTCAAAGCTAGCTTTCACGGCTTTCTGTTGTTGCTTGACTGTGCTGCGAAACCGACTTTCCATGTGACGCAAGTCCTCCAAGATGGCCTCAAGTGTAGTCTTTGGTCTATACAGGGTGTCAGTTGGTGCTAGAAATGATGATAAATGGGTAGACTCACGGTTGTTTGCTCATTCCAAACACGCCGAGTGAACGGCGTTGGGTTCGGTGTAGTGGGTTCTAGTTGAGTTGGTGACACTTCCAAACAGCGTGCTACTGTTGAAATGTTGATCTTACACGATGAGCTTTTCAATGTCAAGCTCAAGGTCGTATATCCAAGCGAGCCGGAACCGCATCTCAGCCCAAGCCAAACAAAGGACTCTAGATCGGGATCTAGATGGCGTTCTAGACCCTAGCGATGAAACGCTGGCGATGAGTTCAGATAAAAGTGGATCCGAAATGCGGATGTTACTGCATGAAGGGTCCAGCTTCTTGATCACCTGTGAATTGCCCAAAAAGAAGCACAACTCCCGAATAATGTCGGGCGCGTGATTGATGAATAATCCATCAATTAAGAAATGTTGAGTTTGGGCTTTGCCGCGAACAAAAAAATAAATAAATAACCGCCAAGGAAAAAACAGCGGGCACACGGTGCTTATGAATTAAAATCGTTGGAAACTAGCCACAACCAGACTGTGCAGCCAATCTGACCGGACCACTTTACCCGCAGAAGAATCACGGGTTCGTAATCCAGGAGCTCCGGCGCCGAACACGAGTATGCTAGGCCGAATGGAGGAGTCGCAACGCTGGGAGGCTGTGAGCATTCTTAGTAAAAAACCAAAAGCAGCGCGATGCAACCCCGCAATAGAACTCAATCAATCCTGTTGCGCAGTTCAAACATCAAAGATTTAATCCAAACATGATTTTCAACCTTCCAACTGCATTTTAAATCATCTCACTTGAATAGATATCCCCATCTATTTTGGGCATCGGTGTGTATGATTCATATTCGGTTAAAGACGTCATTCTGCCAAAGTAGGGTTAGTCGAATTGAGACAACGGTGGAGACTTCAGTCTAACAACATGAAAGAAGGGAAAATACATAACCAAGCCATTTCGCTGTCATTTGAATCTTCCGGGAATAGCGTGAACAGGAGATCTGAGAGGCTGAAAACATAAGGAGAGGGAAAATAAATGCTATCAAGGTTAAGTCTTGCTTCAGAGTATCCATCATTGCCACCCTTGGCTTCGACTCATCGTCCGATGAAGTAAAGCCCCTGAGCGGTAGCTTTGTCGAGTACACAGCATACAGACTAGTTCATACGACCCCAAGTCACGACTCAGTGATCCTTCTCCTCAGAGGCACTACCAACCCATTAGCTACAGCCGGCATCATATGTCCATTGAAAAGGATACAGTTTAGCTTTGCCAGAACATTGTAATTACCTGTTAGATCAATTATCCAGTAACACGGCCGTGGATCACCCTTGGGTCCATCAAAGGTTGACTTGAAACAGCCAAAGTGCGTGAGTGAGGGGCAGGGGAGAGTCACCGGTTGGTTGACCGCCAGATCATCATGCATCGCTATGATTTTGAGTTATTTCATTTTCAGGCTGGCGTGGAAAGTGTCATGGGGTCCGGTGTCCATGATTACCAGCCGATACCAGGTTTAGCATGAAACTATTAGTGATTATGCGGGTGATCTTCATAACTAACTTGGCCGCTTCCAATGAACTGGATCCAGGCTAGTGGCCACAGTCCCTCATGTAAGCTATTTGCACTCACTTCTCCCTAAACAAGATGGCCAACGCCACATGCCGAACATTAGTAGATGACCCCATCATCATATCCACCAAAGTTATTTCATTGAAGTCTGGACGCTAACATAACAGACAAGATGTCATCCGTAAACGTATCTCCCTGAAAATAATTCTTCCATGCGGTGTTATCCACCCTACATGATGTGCAAGTGGCTCTGCATATATCAATTTTTCACTGCAATTTTAGCTATTCCCAAGCACAAGCCTTCCACATCGCTTATCTAATTGCCATTCCTTTGCCAATCAAAAGCGCCACTGCCCCGGCCAACACGTCAATGTCACTGCAATTAAAGGTACTCCTAAGCACATGTTGGGCACATAATTCATCTTCCCATTCTTGTTTTGCTAAGCCGTGCCTCCACTACGAGGCGAGCAATCTATTTTCCCAATCAGCGATTCAAAAATAACCGAAAAAATAGAAAACATAAATACACCGAACCACAAAGGTGTTCATAATAAGTTAATCCAATTGGCCAACATTTTGCAGGAACTTAGTTCATTGGACTGATGAAAAAGTGATCATCCGTCACGCCCGAGACATGAAGCTTCATGCCTACTTGCACCAACCCCTCGTCCCGCGGAGCGCACAACATGCCAAAGCTGGGCTTGAACTTCAAACCCGGGTCGATGCGGCGGTACTTCATGAGCTCGTTCCATGGCTGGCGAGGATGCTTCTCGGCCGTTTCAGGCTCGACGTTGGGCACTTGGCAGCGCAGGCAGCGACACGCAACGTCGAGGCAGAGCGGGCGGCCCTTCTCGCTGATGATGCGCAGCGTCTTCCAGCGGTCCTCGCTCCATGGCTTGTGGCCGCGGACGATAATGTTGGGCCTGAAGCGTTCGATTGTGATTTCTTGCTCGCCCTGGTTGCGCAGGCGCTCGTTCAGCTCGGCGATGCTCGATAAGGAACCGACCAGCACGGGCAACATGTCGGCGAACTTGGTGGCTTCAACACGCCCCAGTTGCTCCGGTCCACCACTGCCGCGAAGTACACGAGGTGTTGGGCCCTTGAAAACCAAGCGGATATCCATTTCGAGGAAGTCGGCAATGGGCTTAGTCAAGGACTCTGCATACTCCCACCCGTCCGTCTCCTGGCCCCAAATTTCAGCCTGTCGGATTTTTGTGTTCTCCTCGAGCCATTCCTTGGTAGGATGCGCCGGGACGACCATTTTATAGTCCTGGCCCTTGAGGGAGATGGTGAGCTCGTCCTTGTCCATGTCAATGGCGGTGCGGATGAGCGTCATCTTGGAGTTGGTCCGGATGGTGACGAATTTGCCATCTTCGTTCTGGACGAACATCCAGTTCCGGTCCAGATCAAGGCCGGTGCGGAGCAGACGAGCAGACTTGACTTCGATGCCCCGGCATGACTTGATTGGGTAGATGCGGAGACCAACAATGTCGTCTGGCGGCGGCAATGGCGAGAGGACGCTTGTGAGGGCCTTGTTAATCTCGGCGCCACGGTCGCCCGGCCGGAATCGCCTCGCGACCAGGAGGATTACGATGATGGAGATGAGGAGTGGCACAACTATGGAGCCTTCCCAGAGAGCCATGGTGAATTAGAATGAATTATAGGCAACGGCATAAACAGAAGTAGCCGCAATGGCGGCGAGGAATTAGTTATGATGTCGACGCCTGAATTTACTAATCGCATAATGAACAAATTTCCATAATCGGCGCTAACAACGCGCTGTGTGGTGTATGGGTGGGGCTTGGTTCTCGGTGTCGTCACCGTTGGAAATGGACCAATAAGGCAGAAAAGCAGTTTCCTTTATCATCTTTGATGATGGAAATATTGCTATTCTTGCTGTAATGAATCTCGTTTCATCGCCATTGAAGACTGTATGCGATGCGTTAAGCGCTGTCGCGTCTTCTCTGTCGCGTCGCGCAGTCGTCGGCCGCAATCGGGGCCGAGAAAAAGCAACCACTGCTAATTCCGGCCGATTCCGGACTCGGTGGCATCCACTCAAGGGTAGCTCACGACGCTGCACCGCATACCAGTTTCAAAACGTCATGGTGATACGATGGTTGTCTATTTGAATTTTTGTTTTGATTTTATTTTTCCTTTCTATTTTTGACATCTTGCCTTTTATTTTTGGCTGAAATCTGTTAGTACGCGGTGCCTGGATTCCCTTGTCCACAAATTCCATTTATGGCCAGTCGCCACTTTCAATAGGCCGCAATTTCCTTCAAGCACTGCCCTTGGTGACCTTTCCTCGAATCCTAAACATCTGAAGAATTTCAGTCCAGAAACTCGTCGGCTCCTCCTCGACATTAGCCTCGTATGCGTCAATCAAGGGCCTATCCCAAACGAGATCTGCTTCCTCTGGCTTGACTAGCTTGGTCTTGTGGATCAACTTCCATCCGAAGTACAGAATCGGCGCCACAATTTGCATCGTGTAGCTCGAGAAGAAGCTGGACACGCTCCACGGTGTAAACGCACTGTATCCGTAGATGAGAATCACAATCGTCTGAAGAAAGAGGGCAATCCAGGCACCATAAGGCTGGAACCACCCATAATACGGCATCTTCTTGCGGTCAATGCCTTGGACCTTGCAGGCTCGGTAGTAGAAGAGGAACGTGATGGAGATGACCAGGTAGTCAATGACACCGCCGCCAGTGATGAGGGCGAGCAGCCAAGTAAGGACCTGGGACGAGCTGCTGCTCACTTGGAGGAATGAGAGCAGGGGAAACAGCATCACAACCCAAAAGCAGTATACCGGAACACCGTTGTTGGTGCACTTTCGGAGGAAAGCCGGTGCACGTCCCTCCAGCGCAAGGCTGTACAATGACCGGGTGGCACAGTAGGTGTAAGTGTTTCCGGCCGAAAAGATGCACGTAAACATGAGGGCGTTGACAATGTGAGGCAAAACGCCAACGCCCAGGTTCTCCATGGCAATGACATAAGGGGACGCAGCAGCGGTTCCGCTACCGCCATCATTGCCTAGATAAATGCCCACCAGCGTAGGGTCGTTGTAGGGGACCACAAGGCCAACTGTAAGTGCAGCACCAATGAAGAAAATTCCAAAGCGCAGATAGACCGTCTTAAAAGCTGTCTTGATGTAGATGCTTGGGAACTTGGCCTCGGCAGCAACCATTGAGATGTAGTCTGGCCCGCAGATAGTGAAAGCACCAGTTGCCAGCGCCTGGAGGAACCCTTCAAAACGGCCCAAGTCGCCGGTGGTGTGGTACTCAGCAAAGAAGCCGGGATTCGACCAATGGCGAAACCCATAGGCGTCATGCTGAGGATTTCCACCTACCATGGTGACAAAGGTAAAGGCGAATAGGATGAAGATGAGTAACACTTTGCCGCCAGACAGCCAGAACTCGGCTTCTCCATAAGCACGGACTGCCAGGAGATTAAGGACTCTAGTACGCGATACAGTTTAGCATGTGGTCAAGGCTCTGGGGATATTATGGAGAAGACAGCCAGTGGCCCCATGGGTCCTTACGCATAGCTCACCACGACGGCTGCACAGATCCCGGCCGTGGGCCCGGGCTTGGTCATGTCGTCATTCCAGAACGACAGGACCAGATTCAGAGCCGTCACTTCAAACGGGATAAGGAGCGCCTGGTAGAAGAAGAAGTTCCAGCCAACCATGAAGCCCAGGGCATCGTCGACCCATCGGCCGGCCAGCCGGATGAAACCACCCGAGACGGGCATAAAGGTGGACATCTCGGCGATTGAGTTGTTGACAAGGGCGAGGACACAGGAATAGAAGAGATATGAGAGGAGGAGGTTGCCTGGGCCTCCCTTGGCTAGGCCTCCTCCAATGCTCACGAAGAGACCGGTGCCAATGGTACCTCCGATTGCAATCAGTTGAATCTGCCGGTTGTCAAGTCGACGATGGAGGCCATCAGAATTGTCACAGAGCTGAAGGTCAGCGGCCCCTGGCTTCTCAGAAGGGGGGGCCACTTTGACGTCACTCGCTTCTGGATGCCCCATGTTGAACAGCCTTTTGCTTCTTTCGCAATCAGATTGGTTAGTTCAAGATCAAGACCAAGTCTGGCTTTCTGCGAGCAATTGAGAAGATTGGGTTGCAGAGAAGGCCTCTGAGCCACAAGAAACGCAGGAGGACTTGATTATCAAATACGAAATCATCCACACAGGCAATGGCACACTAAGATCAACGAATGCAGAGAAAAAAATCTCAATTTATTGGGTCCATCTGACTGATTAATTGTGGGAATGGTGTCATCGCATGCAACGAGGATGGAAAGTCCCCCGTGAGGCAAGGGTGAGGAAGCTCTTGGCGGTAATCGCGCCCAACGCGTCACTCGGACTTGGGTTGTGGCTCCCCGAATCTCATTACATCTCGATCTGATAACTAAGTCGATGAGGCTCCAAATGCGGCTACATAAATCCGCGACGAATTATGCGTCGATGGTTCGGGAAAACTCGTCGGCTTCTGTCCCGAGGCTGCAGAAACACGGCGCATTCTGTGCGTTTTAATTCAATTGGGTCGACGTGAGATTCATTTCATAAAAAACTCTACCTGCGAAGCTGTCCGAAAAATCAGATCAGACTGGAACCCATTACTAAAAAGTGCTGCAGTTGAACAAGGCCGTTCGCCACAGGAGTGAAGGAATACGGACCCGCTTCCAAGCCAAGGGTGCTGAGGGAGGCTAACAGCGGCATAAGCCAGCGCGAACAGGGATCGGAACAGAACCCGAACCTGGTACATGTTCGTGAGCATGAGTGGGATTGGCTCAACCCAGGATGAGGCTCGAGAGAATAAAGAACGTGAGCTGGCAAAATATAAAAAAAGAATAGAAGCAAAACAATCTCTTGCGGATATGTTTCACTAAAGATGCTGTCGTGTATGGTTTTTGGAGAATTGTAAGGAAAACGTACAACATGGAGCACGTTTGATTGATTGGACAGGGGTCGGCTTTGGATCCCGAGCCAACAGCGCTGTGATTCCGACAACGACATTACAATGGGAACAATACGCGATCAAAGCCCAAACGGGTTCCACCGAATATCCACAGAAACTGGCCCCATCGATCGCGAGCACCATCGAGTTTCCGTCTTACGAACCCATCCATTCGTCAGCCGCAGGCTCAGGTGGAGAGCCGCATCGACGCAGGCCAAAAGCCGGTTCGCGAACCGATGGTGGTGGTGCCATAAAATCTGCATGGATCGCGATGGTGAGGCTGGATCGGGGGAGCCCGTTTGGCAATTGTGTAAATGAATTGGTAACTATTTGGGGGGCTCCGTCTAATATGGCTTTAAACGCTTCATCCGCCCGCAGTCAGTGTCGGGGTGCTTGGCGGCATCTTTGTCGAGCCCAGCACCCACGTGTCTTTGTGAAAATCAGCTCTCTGTGGCAAAATCTTTTCTAAATGGTACAAGTTATCAAACCAAAGGGTTCTCGTTCGAAGGGACTATGCGTCCAAGTCAAGGTGGATCAGCATTTTAAGGCAAAGGTTTACACCACCGGCTCCAAGATATCCGGAAATGTCGTCATTACATCCCCCGGAGTGGACTTCTCCTTTCACGATTTGGAGATTTCCTTTACTGGCACAGAGTACACCGACCTGCAATTTCTTCAGCACTGCAGCAGCGTCTCGAAACACAAGTTCTTGGACCTGAAAATGCCCATTGGAGTCGAGGACTTGCCACACCCTCCGACTTTCGAAGCCGACAGGACTTATGCAATTCCGTTTCAATTTGTCGTGCCTTCTGACCTACCAATTGGGTCTTGCAACCATGAATGCGAGAACCGTCGTGTCCGCGAGGAGCACATGCGGCCCCCGCCGACTGTGGGGTTCTGGGAGGATGATGACCAGGCACCGGATACAGCGCGGATTGCCTATGCAGTAAACGCACGAGTGGTATGGAAGAATGGGTCGGGCTGTACTCGATCAACTGAAGGCGAAAAGAAACTCAAGGTGTTGCCATTTTTCTCGGAAGATCCCCCTCTTGATATTCCTCCAGCTGATGACATGTATCGCACCTGCGCAACCAAGGCAATTTCGAAGAATCTTCTCTCAAAATCGGGAAGGTTGACGTGTTCGGTAGAGTCTGCTCGGCCCGTCTACCTTAACGCTGACTCTAACGGCAGTGTGCCTTCATCA
This sequence comes from Calonectria naviculata, assembly GCA_003031705.1. Lineage (NCBI taxonomy): Eukaryota > Fungi > Ascomycota > Sordariomycetes > Hypocreales > Nectriaceae > Calonectria > Calonectria naviculata. Next base: position 82,915 of record NAGG01000170.1, on the reverse strand, counting down.
CTGCTCATCAAACTGGACTTTGACGATGGCGGCTCAGGGTGCCTCCCTCCCCAGTTCAAATCCGTCTCCGCAAAAGTTGAATCAATCACATATGCTAGCAACACATACATGGATCGGTTTCCTAACTTGGGTTCATCGTCTGTTAATAGATCCCACCCATACATCACATTTTCAACATCCCATCGCCTGACGATGGACTCTAGAGTTCGAGTAGACTGGACGCCATCCGGCGAACCCGAAACAAATCAAGCTACAAGTGGAGGAACCAATCAGAGCGCTACGGCGTCTGATTCCACCAAGAGATGGATTGCAACAGCTGATATTCCCTTTACGCTTCCGGCTGGGAACAAACAGCTGTTTCTTCCGACTTTCCACTCTTGCCTCATCTCGAGGGTTTATGTTGTTCATTTAAACCTGTCGATAAGCAAACTACAACCAGCCATGTCGTTTGCAGTTCCCCTACAAATCGCAGTAGAGAGCACAGACTTGACGACGGGCGATGAGCCGCCACCATTTGATATGTCATCCGAAACTGAAGACGGCCGGTTGCCTTCATATAGTCGAATTGGAGGATATTAGTAGACGGTGAAAATATTTAATACTTTGTTGAAAGCGATTTAAAACGGTTTAGCAAGTAATGGCATGCTTTATTAGATTGAATTGAACCACAAGTCTGGCTTCTAGCTTTTAATACAAGAAATGAACTCATTCAGATTTCTGTTTTTAGTCTATAATCCGTGAAAAAAAAAAACGGAACTGTTACTTTTCTAAAAAGGTGGTATTTTTCTTTGGTAGTAAACTTACTACACAATATTGATTTCTCGGCATCTCTCGTCATCAAAAATTTTTGTTCCGCCAATATTTCCTTCTCCTCTCACATCAGAAACAAATATTCCAACTCGATAATATTGCTCCGGGTCCTTAGTGGGATGAATAACAATTCCCCATGCCTTGCGATTTATCCCCTTGTGCGCCGAGCAACATTCCATGCAATGCAAACAAACGAGGCAGTTTGAATGAGACGATGCCTGGTCAGCGCTATGATTCTGAGAACAACAAGGCGGACAAGTTTCGCTTGATGATTTGCCAATTTCCCTCGTAGCATTGCTGCCATCTTCCAAGTCGCCGCAAGTGCTGCCTAGCAGAACTAGACAGAGACCTTCGCTTGGCACCTCTTCAGGTTCGACGAACCAGTCCAGCTGACAGAAACAGTTCCACCTGCTGCCAATATCCATCTTCCAAGTTTGAGCCCGCACAATTCTTCGATTCGATGACTCTTGATCTGCAAGCGTGAGGTCGGTGACAGGCATTACTTTGGCAGTCACCTGCAAAATCCCACCTTCAATCTTTCCAAAAGGGTCAAGGCCTTTCGGGGTTGTGCGTGCCTGAAATTCCTCAAGTTCGCTCCGGAAATGGCATTCCCGGTACGGGTGGCCCTTGAATGTTACACCCTCACGTGTATATACCGATCTGCTTAGAAAGCTCCATGACGGAGCAACATATGGACGTGCCTCTAACCGACTGATTAAATTCTGGAGCCCGGGACTGCTCTGGTCAACTTCGACGTTCCATAGTAAGCCACAAGGGATATGCCTCTCCCATATACCAGCGTGATACGAGTCGCCAGTCAATTTGGCAATTTCGTTGGCCAACCCCGATATCGAGGGCAATCTATCGTCACGAAATGTAAATTCTCTTGGATTGAAATTAATCATAAGTTCTTGTTGCCAGTTGTATGGAAGATCTCGGGGATTTTCATGGCTGTCCAACGTCATGGCGTAGAGACTGGCTAAGTAGGCCTTGTCGCTGAACCCATCTTCTCGAGCATGGCGGTTCAAAAATTCAATAAAGGTGATTGATCGTCCAAAGTAGAGCTTGCGGATGGATACCTGCTCCTCCTGAAATGTCCAGCCGCGTTTTGACCAAGAAGAACTCTCAAGCTCCGTGTACACCTCATCAAGTGTAGCATAGTGGTTGAATGCACCTCGGAAATTTAGTCTAAGCCCTCCTGAGATGCTTGGATCAAGGGAAGACTGAAAGTCGAAATTAAGAATATGTTGTTCGCGATGTAAGAAGCCCTCGTGAGTAGAACGCGAGGAGAGTGCGCATATCGTGAGATATGCGTTTCTAAAGATTTTACTCATTTGTGCGCTCTGTTCTTCCCAATCCGATTGATCACCTTGAATGATACACAGGGCGTCGACCCATAAATATTGTATGTTTAACGAGCGGCAAACTGTAACGGCATCCCTCATAGCCGCTGTCAAGCTGGATGGAGGTATATTTTGGCGAAAGTTCTGAAGTGACGATGGCTCTGTTTTGAGTTGAAGCAAAGTATCCGACTTTGAGCCCCAGCAGTAACTCATCGCCGCATAATTTACTTGCGGTTGCGGTATTTCAGAGGGAGTAATTAAGCGAAACTTATTCGTTTGGCCACTGCCAATATCAAGAAGACGTGCTGGGACATAGCTTGGATCTCGGGCGGTCTGGAATTCATTATGTGATTCTTTTAGCTCATTGGTGATCCACGCGATGTTTTCTTTGCATAAGGGTGCAGGCCGCGGACAGCCAAATATGCCGAGCCAATGAGCGACATCAACTGAAAATAATTAGAATATTAATTTGCTATGCAGTATTGTGGATTTCATACTATTGCCTGACTCGACCTTGAAGTATAGATGATTGACCTCGACTTCTCCGTGAATGGTGGCAGCAAGTCCCCTGAGACGTTCGCGATCATGAAAGTTCTCTTCAAAATGCCAGACATAATTCAGTCTGATGTAGATGTCAGGTTGCGAAAACTGGATTTTAGACTGGAGGATGGCTTGTCGAAGATATTGGCACATTTTACATCCTGTTTTTGTAAATGAATTGAGTAGATTCGGCAACTCAGGCAGAGAATCATGCAAAGAAGCAACGGAATACTCTTTGATGACGCGATCATCGCTAAAAGTCAAGTAGCGACGGCCGTCCGCCGACTCTTCAACGACCCCGCCCACAAGACTGTCATCAAGCCGGATTCCTTGGCAGTTCTGGCAGAGGTCATGGGCACCTATGATAGGCTCTATCATTATGAAGAAAACACCGACTTCACATCCATGGGAAGGGCCACGGAGTGAGAGATGGCTACTGGTTGCGTTGAAAGTGGCTTGGATGCCTGCTGAGGAATGGCTGAAATGACCTGCGCGAGATTGATAAGGCACCAGTGGCGAATGAGCGCTGCTGAGACTTAGGCTGTTACCCACACCTTGTCGTGTGTTGGATTGTGATTGGCTGCAATATGTCCACTGGGTTAAATCACTGAAGCGCCCACTGGTTGTTGGGGCATCCTGCTAAGCACAAGCGAGATATTCTAACAAATGGCCAAACGTGGGATACGAACAATTCACCACAACCTCATGGGAGGCTTGCCTCTATTATATAACTTGTTCATTTATATCAGAAATTTAACAGCAAAGGCAAGGTATATGGCAAATGCATGAGAAAATGAGACGTAAAGATGCCATGTATTCAGTCAATATCATTTATTCATCCTGATGATACACCAAACCACACATTTCTCTCACAGAATCCATGCGGGACATGATTGTCAATGTGTGTCTCAGGCTACATGTGTCATTTTCGATTTTGCCCGCCATAATATCCCTGGCCATCTCATCTGCCTCGTAGTAGAAGCCAAAACCGTCGGCATCTAGCTCTATGCGCCGCTCTTCCTGCCCCTTCTCCCTGACAATCAGGTATTTCGGTTTTGGAGCTGCTGCCCCTCCAATTATTATAGTTCCCTTGGAGCCTTCTATTCTAGCAAACTGCTCTGGGGACTTGTAGAGCAGAGAAGCCGTACAGACCGCCTGAGCCTTGATATCAGGGTAAGTAAGAACCATGGCAACTTGTTCGTCCACTCTTTGATCAGATTCCGATTCATTATTAAAAGTCATATTGGCAGCCAAGAGCACTGGGGTATCCAAATTAAGACCCCGAGATTCACCTAGAATTATTGACGCCCAAGTCAATGTATAAATTCCAATGTCGAGGAGTGCGCCGGCACCAAGTGCTTTTGAGGCCGTTCGTTTGTTCCGGTCGGTCTTGTCGATGGGCATGTAAAGGCCAAAGTCAATTAAAGCAGTATAAATGACACCAATAACCTTTTCCTCGTGCAAGAGACGTTGGAGCTCTTTTGTGAGAGGGAAAAACCGAGTCCACACGGCTGGCGCAGGATACGGTTAGCTTTGGCGTGGATTTGCAACGTAACTGACACTTGCCTTCCATTAGAAATACGCCCTTTTGACGTGCTGCATCAATTAGACGCTGTGCATCGCGTACGTTCATCGTCATAGGCTTTTCCACTAGCACGTGTTTACCAGCAGAAATTGCATCTGAGGCATTCTGGAAATGCAGCACATGTGGTGTACCAATATAAATAGCGTCGACATCAGGATCGTTGTAGACGCCGTGATACGAATCATACACGTTGGGGTGTTGAGAGGGACAGTGCTCAGAGACAAATGCAGACCCTTTATCCTTGGATGAAGAGCCAACAGCCCTGATGAAATGCTTAACTGTCGCGTTTATTCGTTCCAGGCACAAGTCGTGCGCAAACCTGGAGGATATTGCACCACAGCCTGCATGGGGTAAGCAACACTCGTTTTCAATGATTGTAAAGTGATAGTTGAGCATACCAACGATGCCCCAACGGAGAACTGGAAGGTTTGATTGGGCCATGGTGATTATCGACTCCGAACTACTTATATGAATGCAAACAGAGCCACTAAGCCTCGCGTGAGGATAATTCAAAATTCAGGATCAATCCGTTCGGAGGAACTCCACTGAGTTTCTGTGGCTTCAGGTGAGGCAATGAACATAATATGTAGTCATAAGCCAAGAAGGAGGATTTATATCGTCTGTTTTTAACTTAGCAAGCTACATAGTCCATGGCAGATGTCCCGTTTCAATATTAGGCTCAGCTGTTTATCATGCGGTGGAAAATCCGACATCACCTGAATTGAAGATGCGGATATCCCGCCGGCAAGCCGCCAGCGGGCGCACCAGCTAATGTATTGTAAATAATTCGTACTGTATGTACATTTATGCATCCTGGGCCAGTGTGAGCATATTTAGCCGCTCCAAGTTTCGTGTTGGCGGGCAGCACACTGTGGACATAAGCCCATCTGACGTCACAACCGGGTATCCCGAAATGACCATAGCCTCCAAGAGCAGGTGAACCTGATAGCATATCCAAAAATCCATTTTGTTGTGTTGTCCAAGTCCCAAGTGTCGGTTACCTCGGTTGGCTCGGTTAGTATGTCTAGTGCACATGATTGGAGAGGGCCCAATCCGCAACATCCACTCTTTCACACCGCGTTTATTGTTGGAACCTTAAAAAGGTGAGCCTGAATCTCTTCTCGGTTAGATCGCGAAAATTGTAGGGCTGCAAAGTACACCGTCTTTCGATGTGACAAGTACATCCGTAACTACAACCTCATTTAGCCGCCTCTATACCACATGGCAAGCCGAGGAGTGACCAGGAACAAAAAGCAAGGTCACTCGAAAGGTTTCAAATCAGAATGCGACACGGATCTGATATTTGTTTATCGTCACTTTTGCGAAATTTCCTCTTAAATGCCGATGTAATTTGCGTCATGTGCTGATAAAAACTATCTTCAGGTTTATCCATGACGTAGCAAAACCCCGCCCGTGTGTTGAGTCGGTTACTTTAACACCTAAACATCTTTAAAGCGAGCTAGACATTTACTGTTAAAAGGCTTGTTATGCCTAAGAACGGCTTAAAAAAAGGCAAAAGAGTGCCTTAAAAGACCAGTTCCAATTTTATTTGCAGTATCATGACTTCTTCCGCCGACAGAAGAATCGTCAATGTTGGCCTGATTGGGTGTGGCGAGATCACTCAAGTCATCCACATCCCAACGCTCTCGTTCATGAGCAACTGGTTTCGCATTACCTACTTGTGCGACATATCACCTGCTGCACTACAACATTGCGCCGCTAAGCTCCATGGCACAGCCAAAACTACTCGTGATCCCTCTGAGCTTTGTTCCTCAGCAGAGGTCGACCTGGTCATGGTGCTGAGTTCGAATGAGTATCATGCCGACTACTCTATTCTGGCGTTGCGCCATGGGAAGCACGTGTTTGTGGAGAAACCTTTAGCGCTCACAAAGCATGATGCTCTGGCCATTGCGGAGGCAGAGGCTGCTAGCAAAGGTAACGTCATGGTAGGATACATGAGGCGTTATGCTGCACCTTTTGAAGATGCCATGCGTGAGATTGGCGGCATGGACAAGGTTTTGTATGCAAAAGTCCGAGGTATAAGCTCCTTGGATAGCTGATGTGGGCTACTTCAAAGGATAAAAGCTGAACCGGCGTAGACATCATTGGCCCCGGACCTATCTTCGTTGACCAATCAGCCACATTTCCAGAGAAATTCACAGATTTTGATCCCAAAGACTCGGCTGATAAGGAGAATCGAAACGAGAATATGACCAAGAGAGCCCACGAAGAGTGCAAGAATATTCCCGTGACAGATGATTCAAGCCGAATGTGGCAAAATCTTTGCGGGCTAGGCTCACATGATCTGTCTGTCATGAGAGAAGCCCTGGGGATGCCCGAGAAAGTCGTTGGATCGTCTTTGGTTTTTCCGTTCTGGACGTACGTCACGTAATGATGAAGGGGGAATACCCTGTAGACTCCATGCTAAACTTTGATCATAGGGTTCTGTTTAAATACCCAACATTCACAGTATTGTATGAATCTGGGCGAGATAATATCCCTCGTTTTGACGCCCATCTCGAGGTCTACTCTGCCAATAAGATGGTTCGAGTACAGTACGATACGCCGTACATAAAAGGGTTGCCGGTGACAATGCATGTTGTGGAAAATGCCGATGGAGCATATAAAAAGAGCGAAATCCGCAAAACCTATGTTGACCCGTACACCTTGGAGATGAAGGTGCTGTGGGCCATGGTTGCGGAAGGGGCGGCAGTCAAAACAACAGTGCAGGATTCAATCAAGGATTTGGAACTGTTTGCGATGGTTATGAGTCATTTCTACGGGCCGGAGGCATGTAATTCATGTGGGAGTTTGACGTGGTGAATACGCCCACTGTCGATTTTGTAATGTCTTTTCGTTGTTCTAGACCTTTAATTTAATAGATATTTACTTCCTAAACACTTTGTTCCATGGATTCAAACGTAATAAAGGAATTTCACTTTGCGGAGTGTGTTGCCGTTTGAAAATTCTAGATCCAGCCCCCGTATTCTCATATCTATGCAGTCCTGGAATCTGTGGCTATTATTTTAGCATTGGCAATTTAGTCCCCACATCTTGTTCTAGTCTAGTTGTTCGAATTCGTAATGACCATTCACTCATTAATTGATTAGTTATCCGGCGACCCTGTAAATCTCCGGCCCGGAGAATTTTGGTGTGAGCATCTGATTTAAATGCTCCGGATACATTTTAAACTTTACTCGTGTAAAGGGCAATCAAAATTGCCATCCAACTCACGACCCAAAAATGAAGAAATCAAAGCCTTTTTAGCCAGGTGAGTCAGGGCCCTTCAATTGTGTAAATAATTAACGACTTCAAGGCTGTCATGACACAATATCAACTTCTACTCATTACCTCTGGAAGATGAAAGTGCACAGGTGGATCTCGTACTCATGAAGCAATGTGAAATTTTAGTGGAGGCCGCGGAAAAGAGCCTGGCCCACTGGCATGAAACAGATATTAATATCGTCGTGGCAAGGCCAGATACGATGGAAACTATCCAAGGCTCTAAGCATACATTTTACCCCACCCCGGGCCTCCTATTATGTGAAGTCTCCGTGCGCTACTTAGTCTGGGATGTCATTGCCTCGGTCGAGCGGAGTTAGAGGGGTCAACAGAGTTCGGACATTTATTATACGAGAATAGGGATTTGTCAAAAACTTGTCTTTTTTTTTTTCACTTGATTGAAGCTGCTGAGAATTAATAATTCAAAGTCTGAGTCACATGCATTGCCTTGATTCATTGGTTACAGCTGCAAGGAGTTAAATACTGGACAACGGCATGGTATAAGTCGGAATACCTTGTCCAATAAGGAAACATACCCCCCAATATCTCGACCAATATGAGCAGAGAGATTTCAGCGCCATCAGTTGGCGCATGCGAAAACCAGCATCAAGACCCAATCGCCTCGTCAATGTCTTTGCCGACATTGAGTGCTGTAGGCCCTGGTCTGTCAGACGTGCATGGCGACCCAGCGACACCGCAAGCTGAGAAGGAAATGAGCAGGCCAAGGCCCTTGTGGCTCGAGGCCATACGCCACTTCACTCCATCGTAAGTGGCTATTCTTCCCTTGATAAGGAATAGATGCGTGAAGACTGACCGTATCGATTCGTGAGCAGATGGTTCACTGTTATTATGGGTACTGGGATCACTTCGATACTGCTGAATCGAATTCCTTACAATGGCGCGTGGCTCTATTGGCTCTCAATTGTCCTATTTGTTCTAAATATTGCGCTCTTCGTCTTCGCCTTCATAATCTCAGCTATAAGATACATTACCTGGCCTCAAATCTGGACCATCGTGCGGTGCGATCCGCAGCATTCGCTTTTTCTCGGTGCCATACCCATTGGTTTTACAACAATCATCAACATGTTTGTATATGTCTGTGTTCCGGCGTGGGGTGATTGGGCGCCCATCTTTGCATGGGTGCTCTGGATTGTTGACTCCACTGTGGCTGCTGTCATCGCGTTCATAGTACCTTACACCACGTGGGTTCAGATAACTACTCCAGGAAGATATATACACTAACTAGCCTTGTTAGCATGACCCGAGGGAAGAATCATGAATTAAATAAGATCAATGCTGTCCAATTGATGCCCCTTGCGACTTCGCTGACCGCCTCCATTACCGGAAGTCTCGTCGCCGGCAGTTTGCACAATAATAGACATGCTCAGTGGACAATTATCGCCAGCTATGCCATGTGGGGAGTGGGAATGTCATTTTCCTACATGATTCTTGCCATATATTACCAGCGGCTTACGCTACATAATCTACCTCCGCGTGAAGTCATTGTGAGCGTCTTTCTCCCAACAGCGGCAATGTCGCTTGGTAGTGTGTCGTGAGTCAATAGCATTGAAGTGCCCTCCAGTCCTCACTAATATTTGCCACAGAATCATGAACCTTGGATCAGTGGCTTCCAAGGTTTTCCCCGCAACCGGAACACTGCACTTTGACATCGCAGGCCCAGTATTGTATATGATTGGTGCCATGGTAGCCGTGATGCTATGGGCTGTTGGACTGGTTTGGCTCTCCTACGCTATTGGCGCCATCGTCCATCAAAGACGCATTCCCTTCAACCTGGGATGGTGGGGTTTCACCTTCCCATTAGGAGCATGGTCTCTGGCTACAATTACTTTAGGAACAGAATTTTCATCTGCTTTTTTCAAAGTCCTGGGCACCGTAAGTATCACCGTGCACATCAGAGCCATGGATATCTAGGCTAAAAGTGTACTCTAGGTGTCTTCCACTATTGTTGTTTTACTTTGGATCGTTGTCACGTTGGCAACGGTTCGTGGTCTTGTGAAGGGACGCCTTCAGTACAATTCGTGTGTCAAGTCATGGGAAAACAAAGGTAGACGCGACGTCCGCGAAGCCTAGCAGTCTGATTTAATAATTAGAGTTAAAGAAAACTATAGACTCGTAGGAGAAGCTTTCAGGTGCAATTTCTAAAACAAGAACAACTCGGTTATAAAGGTGTCGAGAAAATTCCCCCACGCAATGGCCTCGTACTCTTTGGTTGCATTCGGCGATTTCATATACCATCAAATCATAGTTTCTGCTTGTTGTGGTTTCTATTGAAGCGGCGCGATTGACACATCCGGAATCGGCCTTCGATTGCGCCGTTGTTACATTGTCTTCATCTGTGCTATGTGCTATGGCAATTGTTAGCTACATTCAACATAATCACTAACATTATGAACAAAGTTTAGTTTATTTTGAGCTATCCGTGAACAAACCTTCAGGGGCGTGCGTAGATAGATGGTTTGTGAGGAACTATGATATTTCTATGATGGCCTTGTGAGATGTACTTACTATAGGCCACATCCTCAACTGCAGCTTGTTGTTCGTGTCGAGCATTTCTCCTACAACCAGTATGACAACAACTGACACCTTTCACTTTTTCTTTGTAATACGTGCAATTACTGCAAGGAACGTGACCATCGTTGAGACATTGCGGAGTGGTTGAAAATATCCACTCACAATAGCAGATACAACATTTCCAAACTGTGACATGTGGCATATTGACTTGCTATGTCGCTAGTAATGTATGGATTTAGGTTAGAAAATAGAATAAAAGATTGCTTGATGAAAGTGATGGGCTTAAAAACTTGGAGAGGCGAGAGTTTTGAGATTTAGGATTTTCTTGACTGACGAGCCCAAAAGAGGCGTCAGCAGTTCGTAGCCTAAGGCGATGCCCAATGGGTTGCCTTATTTGACATTGCGAACAATGATGTGCTGGTGCCCTGAGCAAAATAATTCCGATGCAAGGATGAAATGTTTAGAGGCATATTCTCTGATTGTATTTTGTATTGTAGCTGCGTATTTTATGCGTGTATCTGTGCTATATAGACCCTAATATACTGTGTTACTCCTAACTGAGGCACAGGTAAAAGTTTTCTTTTGGGTGTAGCAAATGGGGCTTTTTCCTAGCCTTTTCTCCATAAATCCTAATGACAGATTCCGAATTATCCATTGGTTGCATCACCGTCACTTTATCTTTATAAGATCTGTTTACTGGAATTATCATCAGCAATACACACTACTGCTATTGGTGCAATAGTGATATGCATGTACACCGGGATAAATGAAAGTCGATAGCCTGTGTAGAGCCATCTTAACTTTATTATTGTTGAACAAGAGGCATTGGCACCATCAGGATTAAATTTACTTACCACTGAACCTCCCTCAAATGTAATTTGATGCCAATGCTAGACATTTCTTTCGTAACTATCATTTTTGGGACTTTATCTTTTCGTGGACACAGTTGGCACAAACTACGTGCCCGTCGTTAAGACATTGTGGGGTGGTGCTAGCCTCCCAATCATGGAAGCAGACACAGCATTTCCAATATATGGCTGATGGCATATCCACCGTGTATCATATATGGTGCTGTGGAAATATGGTTCCGGAAAGAGAAACAAAGATGATTTCCTGATTAAAGAGGCTGGGAATGCATTCGCGAAACAGTGGGATTTTGGGATTCAGGATTGCATTTTCCCGATGAGGCCCAAAGCGGGGTTTTCGACGAGGATGTCTGACAGGCTGCCTTACGGGCTGCCTTGTCTAAGATTGCGAACTGCAGGCTAAGTGGCGCACCCCATCATGGAAGGCTTACCTAACCCACCCAGAACTCATGGTTGTTTGCCTGCATGGGTGCCTAGCATGTGTTCAGCTGACATTTCCCTCACAAGAGCCTTGCTAGGTTACTACCCAACCTAAATTCAAAACTCGGGCACCGTATTCGTCGATCTAACAATGCCTGATGCTTATGATGTTTTGGTAAACGGAATTGCGGTTACGCAGGTCTTCGCATCGATTGTTAAAGGCACTCACAACCTTCGCAGCGCTTGGTCCGAGTTTCAGGATGCGCCTCAGGATGTCAGCTATATTCTAGAAGAACTCGAAGTGCTTGGGCAGTCGTTACTACTGATCCAGGAAGATGTAAAAGACCGTATGGGCGACGGTGCTCCCGTCGCCAATATAGAAAGAAGTCTTGGGCTATGCCAGAGGGTAGCCGCAGAGTTGGATGACCTTGTGGCAATTCTCTGTGTCGAGCCCAACCACAACAGGGCCAAACGACTCAAGCTTAAGTGGCAAACATTTAATCGAAAAGGAGAGATAAACAGAATTAGGGAAAGACTTCACCAAACCATCCGATATCTAAGCTTAGCTATAACCTGCTATTCACTGTATGTTGTACACAAATCAGACCGCCTATAATCACCAGTTCTCTATCAATCTGGAAATTAATTAATTTTCGGTTTTGTACAGATCTATTCAGTCTAGGAAGAAAAAGATAGAAGCCGAAAGTCCCCCCCAAAACTCAACTGAGGGGTTCCAACGCGAGGACAACAACTTGAAGAGGACGCTATCCAGGAGGCCACAAGTCACAGCTGCGGTGAAACAATGTAAGATTGTGCGGAGAACCGGCGTGTCTCTCGGCTTTGCAACGTATATGAGGGACTCCAGGAGCGAGCTTGCGCCCTGGAGACCACAGGAATCCGTTGGTGGATTCGAGACCGAAGATGACATCTGTGAGGAGTGGAAATTGGTGCCAATGGCTTGGTCGAGACTAAATGCCATCAGCTTTCGATGGATCAGGTCACTTGGAAACTGGCAATTTTCCCTCAAAACGTTTAGGGTGATAGCCTATGATCACCCGGTGTTTGACGCTTGCGCCAAGGGCATTGTTGAGAAAGTAATAAAGCTTTTATCAACGAGATCAGCAACCCCATCAGACGTCAACGATCAAGGTCAGACACTTTTACATGTAAGTTGACTTATAATCTTCATATATTTAAATAGGCGTTTCTTCTTGCTAAGCCCATTCAGGTTGCTGCACTGCATAACCAGCCTGCAATGTGTAAGTGGCTCCTAAAGCATGGTGCCAACGCTGACACATGGACCAACAACGGTTTGTTAGTAATATTAATCTTTTCAACTTCATGAATTTCCTACTGACTATCTGAAAGCACTCCTTTGCACTACTCTTCGCTGGCGTATTATCGCAGTGAAAATTGCCGTGACACGGTTCAAGCTCTGTTGGAAGACGGACTTGCAGATGCCACTATCGACATGGCTGGTGCATCCCTCAGCACACCCCTCCATGTGTTTCACGGGCCGGTGGATGCGTTCAACTACCTCGATAGGGCTATGCGGACTAGCTTTGATGAAATAGTGGACTTTACACTAGCTTGGCAAAGTGGACGGTGTGCCGGAGAACTTCCCACCAGCTATGTGAGAGCCGCTTGCGATCAGAGCCCGATATCTCCAGAAAGGGCTGCACAGATCGACCATGACACTAATACAAAAAGAAGTCTTCTGCATGCAGTGGCAGCCAATCTTATTGACTCTGTAACAGACAAATTTGACGAGACAGATACTTTGCATATCTTTCATCAGATTCTCGCTGTATCTACCGAACTTCACCCCCGTGACAAGTTTGGAGCAACACCATTGGATTATCTTTGTTATGGAACGCACTCATATCGGGTGCCTGACCCTGCAGAGAAGAGTCAAGTCGCCGTAGAAATTTGGTTGCAAACTTTGCATTCACATGGGATTGATCTCCATGCATATATGGAAGAAGAGTGCCGTCTTCATTCAACAGGCGTCTTGATTCACTCTCGACAAAATAGGCAAGGTCTAGAGCGTCGATTTTCATACGAGCAGAAAGATTCTGAGTCTACTTTCTCGATAAAGGTGTGGGATGAAAACTCGGCAGATTCAGCCGAACAGAAGATTCCTGGATCATGGCCTGAACTTGATGAAGAGGATAATCGCATGCTCCTGGCGGACCCGAAACCAATTGATGGCTGGACGCTGAACTTTAAGCCACGCATCTATGAATTGGAACAGGATACAGCTTGATTTTACACGATTCATGCGCTCTTAGTTTCTAGGTGTTCCAACGTAACCTCCACGATCTGCATCATGTTCGTTCACCCACGCCGTAATTGCTTCAAAGTTGCGACATTGATGTTGAGTGGAGAATCGCGGCTGTGGAGTAAATCCAGGGCCAATATCAGTGAACACAATGAGTCCGGTATCTGAATGACACATAATCACCTGTCGCAAAATATCAATGCAGTGTTCTGTGATTTTTAGTCAGAATTATAGCCTCAAATATGATGAAAATGATGGACTGAAACTTACCTACGTGATTTAAAACTTCCTTTTTTGTTCCCTGGAATGATATATCTTTACTATATTGTTCTCGCCAGATGTATTTGCGGATCAGATTCAGACAGTGAAGTTGGTGATATACTTCAACCAAGGCGTAATAGCTCCCATTGATGCCTTTAGCGGTTTCTATGGGCTGGTCAATTGCCGCCATTCCCGCTTGGTCGATAAGTATCATGGGTTCTAGCTGGAGGGTCAGATTTCAATTTTACTTCTGGCTTAACTGAAAACATACGGTCAGTTAAACTCTCCCATGCTTTATCCAAGGCCTTGCTGGGAGGGCCCTTGTATATGGTTTTGTCCTCCAAGTTGGCGGTAAAGGTCACAGGTATGTTCTCAACAGCTTCAGAAACAGGTGCTAGGAGTGTAAGCTACATATTCGTCGTATTAACCAGCAAAGAAGCTGATATTTGGGTTCTTACACCACAGTGAATGTGCCTGAGGTGAGAAATTGCTTGCACAGTTTTGGGAGGCATGGAAACGGTACAGATAATACATTAACGAGAGGAATCCGAGGAAAGAAGCGGCCACATATAGTATCCATCTGTTGCCCTCATACTTCCGACGAGAGATGATACTGCAGTTGTGACACTGAGTACATTCTGTGGGTGATTCCGAACCATTGTTGTCCATGATGAAGAAATATGATGAGAATGAGGGATATTCATCCATCAATTATGAATGTGCCATATTCGAAAGCCGAAAATGTTCCGTCCATACGCAATGACGTTCCGCACAACCTATGATTCGCTTTGACTATCAAGGATGCTCCATTTAGAGTCCAATTTGATTAGCGTAGGAAGGCTGCATATGCACCTCTTCAGGTCATTTAGGCAACTGTGCACATCATTTAGGCACCCATGTCGTTGTCTCAGATTGCTTGCTTCCCCGCACTAATGGATGTCTCCAAGGAAGGCGCTGGCCAACTTCGAAGAACGCAAATTCTCCCAATACTGTTGGGATTGAATAAAGGAAGCAATATCGATGACACTTTGTCGCACCCTAGATGAATAGATATATCTTGATAACTAATATTTCCATCTATTCAATAACTCTATCTTTTTCATTCATCTTCTTTTTTAAAAAGTACATTGGTACTTATCCCCTCTTTTCTGTAGCAAAGATATCAACAATAGCAGTGATTGCCTTCTTAACAAGACCGTCGCCAACTATAAATGGACTGGATGATGCCGGCTCTTCATCTGAGAGCGACTCGAGATCTAAGAACTCTGGGCCTTGAGGAATCTACGAAATCAGGAATCTAACTTGATGTATTTGAGATGAACACTCACCCAATATCCCTCATAAGTCACACCAGGACTGCCGTACTTTTCAATCCACGTACTTCTAGTGCTCTTTGAATCTAAACTCTTTTTCATGTCAGAAGATTAGAACACGGAAGTTTCGGGATGTATTAACTTGCATGGACGGGCAGCATTTCGGGGATTGCTGCACCTGCCACGAGGCTGGCTAAGTATAATGTCGTCCAAATCATAATAACTGCCGCCTGAAGAGCCTGGTGAAATGTAATGACGGCAAAGGTTTGTCAAGAATCAGCGCTTTCGCTTTCCGGGGAACTAGAGAAGGGACAATCACTATCAGATGCCAAGCAGCCTTAGCTGACGGCACAGCCCCAAGCTTAGTTGCCTAGTCAAACTATTGGCCGCATCTTAGGTCCATTTTCAATCCTCCAGTCTTCCCGCCTGCAGGGTTAGTTATCTCACAAGCCGGTCCAATTCGCGACCCATTGGATCAAAATTTGCCACGTCAATAGCTCAAGTACCTACCCCTCATACGTTCTTATGACGTGTTACAACATTATACGGCGATTTTCATGATGTAATAAAGTCATTAATGTGATAGAATAGGCTAGTTTGACATGCATGCATAGGTTCTTTGAGGCTCCTCTCACAACTTACGTTTGCCGAGGTCAAGTGGAACGTCTTTGTCGGCAACATGGGTTAGGCATCCTCCCCATACTCTCCAATCGTTGTCGGGAGGCATCCCATAATTATTAATGTTTCGTTCTTCTCATTGTCAATATCCGTATATGGCTGGCTATTTTTCGCGAGCTACGTCAACAACATGCTGCGATACAGACCTTTACCACAAACCTCCCCTCTCGAAAATGAGGCAATTGCCCAAAGAGTAAAAACCAAGGTAAAATGGGACAGATTTTCCCATCTGACGCAGATACTATTCTGCTTTTCTATTTTCATAAATTGTGTTTTCCTCGTTCGGACCTTTACCAGTAAACAAAATGCGGAAATTGTCTATTGTGCGTGACGATGCAACGCTAGCAGGTTACTGTCAAAGCTGACAAGTATAGCACCCGCTGCTAGAGTATTGTCGCATGAGCCAGTTGTCTTCTCAAGTGGTTTTGGCATCCAGCAGTCTCCATTCCAGGGGGAACCCTCAGAGGAGAACAACAAGATGTGGGAGAACTTATATTCATGCATGTGTGAGCCCTCGCAAGTCTTTCCACCTTCGCTCATACTCGGTAGTTGGTATATCTCGAATCAACACAGATGAGGCTCGATATATGCAAAACAAAACTCTTCCCGTTCCCGATGAAAAAGGAGGGTATATTATACAGCTTGCTGTGTTCCATCAACTTCACTGCCTTGTACGTGATTGATATCTATTGATGCCAAATCTCGCAACTAAGTTCATATTGCCAGAATCGTCTCAGACTAGGAATATATGGAAAAATAGACATGTCGAATGAAGACGAGCTTCAAGGCATAGGACACTTAGATCATTGCATTGACATACTTCGGCAGAGTCTAATGGTAACGTCTAATCCTGAAGCTGATGAAATAGATCGCTAACTGGCGACAGTGTAACGCAGACGTGACCCCATTGACGTTTGCGAGGGAGAAGAAAGGTGGCCCCGGCAAAGCGGTGGCTGATTCTCTCCACAGTTGTCGAAATTTCGCTGATGTCCAAAGGTGGGCTTGGGATAGGAGGTTTCATCATGCCATCAACTTCACAAAAGTTGTGGAAGATGACACCTTGGGTTGGGGGGATTACATATACTAACATGTTAGAATTGAGAGATCCTGGCACCCCTAAATAGTATTGGGAATTTTGTAATATCAGTTACACTATTAAAGACAAAATAGAATGAACCTTTACCTAGATTAGAACTTACAGGAAGTGATTATTTTCCTTGTAGGTAATATGTCTTTTGCCGCCACCATTAACTTTTGCGGAATTACTGATGACAGCTTATCAAAGATGCTCTTAGAAACTACAGACATTGAATGAGGACAACGAAACCCATTTTGAGTGCCTTTTAATCCGGCAATGTCACCGCGTCGTAGATATCCCAGAAGCTTAGGACTCCCGACAAGAGACCTAACCGGCTATGCCAGCTAGTCCTTGCTCGCCACTCGACTTATCCACGCTCACTATGGCTATTTCTCCGTTAAACCTTCTCACTGTGACAACTAACATGTAGAGTTAGCCCAATAATCGAGAAACCAGATAAAAGAATTACCAGTGCTCCCGGGCGATTCCTCAAAACCCTCCCTTATTTCTGTCCCCAGAGATCCTTGTGGACAGGGGACTCGCTCCAGAACGCCGCTTTCATTCAATATTTCCACAAGATCATGATCTATAATGCGCACCTAGAATAATCTTAACCCCAAAACTGGTTGCATGACTGCAAATGGTAGCTCACTATGGGATAATCATCTTCCAGCACCACAGGGATTTCAAATTTCTGCGTACAGGAAACCATTTCCTGATGCTCCTCATTCGTAAATATATCGACGCCGATTAGCGAAGTATCGTATCTGTGGTTTTGATGCGATCCGTTGATCTTTTTGAGCAAGGTAGGTCGACTTTTGAGAATAACATAATGACCAACTCTTAGGTCTTTCATCTCGACCTGGAGAGTTAAGTTGTGGGTCCTCCCCTGTTTCATAATCGGTATTTTAGTACGAATGTTACAATTTGCAAATTATTCCACATATTTATGAGATAACCCATTACCTAAATCTGAGGCATAGTGAAGTAGAATATTTAGAATCATCATCTTATTCAAGGCTCTCCCCAGGATGGTGTCGGTTTATTTTCTTCCCTATGAGACTGAATAAAAATAGAGCGCTTACCTTGAGATCAGCTGCTGCCATTGATTCGTAAGTAGTTGGATTCTTTGTTATAGTCGGTGAATTGAAATCTTCCACCTCGCTCCTGGAACAGGGGGCATGTACAGTTAATAAATTAGCATGGATTGTCGATAGAGTGCAGCGTGGATTAAAGAGAAAGCATGCAATTTGAATCAGCAATGTGTTTTGTATCCCTGTTTGGATCAGAATATTTAGAAATCGGAAGAGACTCGGCCCTTGTCTTTCCCTTACGGTGTGTCTCAGTGCCACCTCGCTGAATACACACACGGTCAGGTTGTTTGAGCTTAAGCCGTGTCTACGAATAATCTGACTACAAATTGCTTTTGCTATGATCAATAGGATGAAACATGTAATTTAACACGGCGTAAAGGTTTGACATGTTTAAATTACAATCAGGACTGCTAGCTCAATGCATGTGAGTCCAATTATCCTTCAGCTGGCACCTAGCAGGATGTCTGATTCTTCAAAGATGACGCGTGATGTTACAAAAGAAGTAAAAATTACCAACTTGAGATAATGGTCTAATTATATGTCTGAAAATCCGACTTGAAGCAATTTCATACACAATTAGATCAAGTTTTAGCCAATCACATCCTAAACTAGCCCACAAGTTGACCCATCACCGCCCACATTTAACTTGATATGATCATTGAAAGTATTTATTGGATTATATTCACAAAATCTTCCCTATTGAATCTTCTTTTGTGTAAAATGGTCCCTCAGTTAATCGTGCAAAAGAGGCATGACATGTTCAGGCCAACCCACACATGATCAGACCTTGGGGAACCCGCCATTTTCGTGGAGACTCGGTAGTCGGTCCTGGTGAGAAAATAATGCATGTACATTATTTCACAAAAGTAAAATGAGGCCATATGTAGATTGCGCAATAGCGTCGGCCGCAGATAGTTCCCACGTCGACTAGTACTGCACGAATTAATGGGTTGAGAGCCTCAAGGGCCATTTGCATTAAATAATAATATAAGATGAGCCAATTCGAAGTTAAAGCACTCAATGGTCATTTCAAAAGTGGTGGTCAACAAGTCTTGTTATTCAAGTACAATATGTTTTCGGTTTCTCAGCTGAAGCTCATTCACTCGAAAGGATGAAATAAGAAATCAACAGGATTAACAGCAGCCTTTGACGGCAATTGATGTTGCAACTGCAGCAACGTTTGCACCAAAAACTTATGCAATCAATGCCAGGCTTCACCGGAATGTACGATTCAAAGGGGTCAGTTTTTTGTTTAGCGCGAAAAAGTCGACAGCTTGCCTGCTTTGATTGGTCCATTCCCAAAAAGTAATTTGCGAATACAGGGCCCATTTTCCACCGTAATGAGGTCTCGGAAGAATTATAAACATAAGCGGTTTAGGTACCCAATTAGGATAGCAATGCGACAAGGGAGACCCCTGAACCTCCACAGACACAAGCGTCGCGTGGCAGGGGTCGCAAACGAAAGCCGAGCAATAATTCTGAATGCAAGGTTACCTTTATGGATAATCACTGATTACTATTTCTAATGTGCAAGTAATCATGCTTAATTAAAACATAAATGATCGCACAGCCTTCGCAAACCTGGCGATTGGTCAAGATGGAGAGAAGGGACGAAACCGCGCCCTGTGGAGATGCTCGTGGCCGGTGCTTTATTAACTTCGGAAACGACTGGTATTGCTTGGCATCGAGTCGATGCTATCGAGTCGTAGCAAAATTTGATTAGAAATGCGGACTTTTATGAAATCGCTCCGTCTCTTCCAATCGGTCATCCTGCGGTTGCTTTTCCACCGTGATATAGATCCCAATCGGTTGTTATAAGTAGGCCACGAAGCAAACAACAAACGAGGCACTCAACAGCCACTCTGAGTAGGTTCGCTAATAGACCAAAACAAGTTCAACCACTGCCTGATTATTTGCGACCATGAACAAAATCACCGAAATTCTCGAGAGGTATACAGCCTCCGGTAATGACACCACAAACAAACTGCTTGGTGCAGCATCTGTCATTGTGGACAAAAACCGTAACACCTCCCTTCTCAGCCCCCAACGATGTGGAAAGAGATTGACCTAATTTTTCTCCAGGAGTGCTTTATGCGGGATCAGCTGGTGTTTCGAAACTTGGAGAAAATGCGACAGCCTGGACTCTTGATTCCTTTAGTTGGGTCGCATCCCTGACCAAACTCTTGACTTCTGCATCCATCATGCAACTCGTTGAACAGAATCAAGTACAACTTGATCAGGATATTCGATCCATTGTTCCAGAGCTGAGGAATCTACAAATTCTTAGCGGTTTCGATGAATCGAACCAGCCGATTATCCAAAACAATACCAGGCCGGTCACTCTCAAGTAAGGTGTTGCTTCGACTGCCAATGAAATGGAACTAGGCTAACATTTCCAGACAATTGTTGACGCATACACTCGGTTTTGCCTATACTTGGAGCGATACAAACCTGCCGAAATACTACGACGCGATCGGAAGGACGCCAGCGACGTGGACCAAAGAGTCTCTGCTCCCTCCCTTGTCATTTGCTCCGGGTGAGGGCTGGATGTATGGAACATCAACAGACTGGGTTGGCCAAACCGTTGAACATATCACCGGACAGTCACTTGGAGACTACATGCAGGAGCATTTCTTCACTCCCTTTGAGATGAATTCTACTGGTTTCTGGCCAGATGTTCCCCAAAGTGCCGAGGACAGGCAGGTGGACTGGATTACGCGACAGAGCGATGGCTCACTGCAGTTGGGCGAGTCGGTATTTCAATCAGTTCCGGAGATTCAGAGTGGTGGGGCCGGTCTGTCCACTACCGCTCGCGATTACGCTGCCTTCTTGCAGGCCTTTTTGGCGGGTGGTGTAGTTTCTGATGCGACGCTAGATTTGATGTTTGCACCACAGTTGAATGCGAAACAGACTGCTGACCTTATGGCGGCAGCTGCTAATGATCCAGATGGAATTGCTGCTGAATTTCCAGAAGATCTACCACTCAATTGGGGTCTGGCGGGCATACTCAACATGGAGCCTGTACCGGGAAAGAGGTCCAATGCAAGTATGGCATGGCTTGGTCTGGCAAACTCGCGCTGGGTAAGTTCAGATTTTCTCTTACCCTTCAATCCGCATCCAGCATGTACTAATTGAGCCCTTGCAGTGGGTCGATCGAGAAGCAGGAATCGCGGGTCTTCTCTTTACGCACGTTCAGCCTCTTGGGGATCCGGTAGTCAAAACCTTGTATGATGAAATTGAGAGAGCCGTCTACGAGTGCCTATAATAGGCCCTGATTGAAGGCCACTGCTTCTCAGGGATCAATCGAGTAAGGACAGAGGCGTATCATTATCTCGATGACCTTGCTCATCAATTAACTCAATGAGTTCATTTCTTTTCGTATGGAGTCATTTAATTACTCATAAACTTCCAAAACAAAAATTACAAACATACATACACTTCATTATCTATCTATTGTTTCGTTCGCATTTGATGTCGTCAAACGTATTCTTGAGACCAGCTAGTTCGTCTTTAAAGGCTAACCCTTACATTCTTGTAGATAATATATGTTGAAGCCTTTAATCCATAGCAGAACAATTGTTATGGAAAGACACAATAATAATTGGCATTTAGACTTAGCACGAATTGGGTGCTAGGTTTTGTGGGAATGATATGTACATACAATAAGACTAGAATCTCTAACCAAACATGCATGCATTCTTGGCCTTACTCCAGGTAGTAGAGTTTCAACTCAGAAATCATGGTTCGTGCAGGGATGGTGACACAAATTGGAAATCCACCGTAATCTGGATCTGGACTGGGCATCAAGGCGGCCAGCCCACCTCTAGTCTCATCTCCATTTAGGGTCCGCAAGGTTCTCAGATTACCAGTAGAGCAGCCCTTGGTGGTCTTCTCCTCGAAGCGGAGAATGCCCGTCATTGAGGCTTTGGGTGACAATGCCCGGGCCTCTACTTGAAATCCCCAGCCGATTAGCAGAAACCTGCCGTCTTTTTGGTGAATAACCATTCCCTCGCCAGGGCCGGGTTTTCCAAACACAAAACATCGCCTTATGGTAAGCTCATAATCCCCAAAATTATGGACGATTGGCTTTGAGGGATCAATGCCTGAGTCAGGGATTTCGTCAAAAAAGAATCCTATACTTGATCCTGGGCGAGCTTGGGCCTCCAGTATTATCTCTTTGGCCGAATTCAGTAGTCCGTAAGTATTTTTGAAGTCGACCTCGTCTGATTTGAGGGTGTCGACACCAAACGGAGATGTTCCTAGTGCCGAGTGAGATCCAAATGCTACCCACGTCCGGCGGGCACCGTATCCATCTCTTCTTTGTTCGGGAATGAAGAGTGGCTGGTTGCGATGGCGATACTTGAGACAGGTGCTCGAATAGTCGTTGAAGTAAATATCAGGAGATATGAAATCCAGATTTGTGGCAAACCGTTGCCAGATATCAAGTACGTTACTAGTGGCACCTCCGGAAGGGTAGTCACCAGGTAAATTTCCTCCCGCAGCGACAGTCGGAACATCACCAACCCCATCCTCGCCCACGTAGTTCATCCAAACGTTAGTGTAAAGTGGAAGAGGATATGCTGCTTTTCCAGCCGCCGCAACATGGTTGATGAACAGAGCATAATGATAAGCCATAAATAGTTCGTCGGTGCTAGGACCTTCTCCAAATGCAGCCTCCCAGTCTTTTCCGCGATGGTGTGCGAAACCTTTAGGGCCAAGGCGCCGCAAGTTGCTTTTGAGATCCGGGCGAAGTTCATCCCAGTCGTTCTCAAGGAATGTGAGAAGGTCATCGGGCACAGGTTCATTGAATCGCTCGGTTGCAGTTGCGCTGCCGTCTCTAGAATCACCCAATAAACCTGGCTCATTTTCCACCTGAACCATAAGGACGGTTGAGTGGGCCTCGTCAATCTCCTTGATGTGAGACATCAGCTTCCCAAAGGCCTTTGCGTCAGCCTGCATCGCATTGGGACTAAACAGCGACAACACATCAGCTGTCTGAATCACCCCTCTGGGCTTTCGGAGCTTTGCTCGAGGAAATCGGTCTTGATCGCATTTGACCCATGCTGGCGCGTAGGTGGACATTCCTAGACTTGTGAGCCATGTCACCTTTCGCGGCAAAACACGTACATACCATTCTTGAACGACCCAAACCACAGTAGAACAAGGTGCAGATTATGTTCGCGCGCCCCAATAATAACACGGTCCAATTCATCAAAATTGAATTTTCCCTCTTCTGCTTCAATCATTTCCCAGGTGACACACCCCAGAATGGTGTTAAAGTTAGCATCAGCCAAGTCCTGCCATTTCGTGTCCATGTATTCGGCTGACGTGAAAGAAGAGTTCTGCGACTCCCCTGCTAGCATGAGAAATGGTTGGTCCTTTACCACCAGACGCTTAGTGGTTGGCGTATCAACAAGGCGTGGGATGTGAGTCCAGTTCTTCATGGCTGCAGTCCGATTAGTGTAAAATTTAGGCTAATTGTTGTTTTTGATCCGAAAGGCCCAAGGAAGAATTGATTTGGGACGGATGCCAGTCTGACCTTCTATTTAACGATCCCAGACCACCCCGCTTCCGCCCTCGCTCATGGTTGTAGCAGACTCCACCGGATCTGCAGCGTCGGGTTTGGTGCGTTTTGACTGGCTGCATCTCCGAAAGCACTAGCCAGGTGGCAACGCGGGAGCTGTCTTATTAATCGTCCGACCAACCTTGTGAGTATCTTTACATCACTGCAGTGGGATTTGGGGTTCGGCTTTGGAATTCTTACTGGTGAAGCATAAGCCCAAGTCCACATTACACGTGCATCACTCTCGAAGCATGTACATTCACTCGCACCATCGATTGAGCGATAGGTGTGGCTGGATTTATCTCAAGTAACTATATCAGCCAGTTGTATTTCAATTATACTGTCTGGAGATAGCTTTCAAGTCAACGTTTCACCATTCATCGCAATCACAATGCCATTTTGCCAAGGATCTGCACAGGGCCATCGCTTAAACTATACATCGATAACAATCACTTCAGTCTTTGGCCCCCTAAGATAAACCTTCGCCCAGTTCGATCCTCCTTCATTCCGTAATGGCTCTGCCATGGCTGTCACTCCCTATCAGTAAGGAACTTCAACTACCCCAACCACGACGTAGTTATCATGGTTTGCTTGCATGAGCCCAGCGTTGGACAGCATCAGTTTCTTATGTCCCTGGACATTGATTATTTCCAAACATCGAGAATGCGACGACCATTGGCCCACATCGACCATCTTCCATCCCTCTGGGTCAGCAGAATCTTCATTAATAAAAACTGGCTCCTGTCCAGCGCCGTTCATTATCACCAATCCTGATCCATCATCTCTCTTGGGGTGCGGAGTCCAAATAACAAAGGGGGATGAGCCTGGGCTTTGGTTGGTGGAGTTGGAGAGAATTTTATGTTCTTCCACATTGCCAAAGTCATATGGCGAAGAAGAGACTTTGTAGTAAGCCGGACAGCCATCGCTTAGACCGCAGACTTCATACGTCATAATATAGTGGTCGGTAGATTCGATGTGTGCAACCGTGGCCATTCCTGGACGATGTTCGTACACGTCATGCGATACATCGTCTACTGGATCAGACCAAGTTTTTAAATCCGTTGTGATGACGTGGGATAGTTTCTGTGCGTGCTTATCATCTCTCTGGTCCGAAAAGTAGCAGATGAGCTTGTTGTCATGCAGGAGAAGAAAGGGCTCCCAGACGGCTTTGTCTCCGTTCTTCACCGTCTCAGGACCTGGTGCATAGACGACGTGGCTAGCAAACTGCCAGGTTTTCCCGTCATCACTGCTAGTGTACATGTCGAGCCAAGCTTCGCTGAGGTCAGCTGGCAGGGACATGCCCGCGAGGATGATAGTTCCGGCGGTGTATTCTCCAAAGTCTTGGGAAAGCAGATACAGATGTGGTTGATATCGTAAGCCCCAACCATTGACCTGATCGGTGACGTTGACAAAGTCCGTCCAGGTCGCTCCGCCATCGACTGACTTCCAGATTGGAAAATGAGCCAGTGGTGGTTCAGGCGGATAGTTTTCCCACGTGAGAAGAAGTGAATCATCGTGAAGTTGAAGCGATCTGCCATAGATTGTCTTCCAGCTGGTATAGTCAGCCCTCGGCTTGAAGACTACATTATTGGTGAAGTCACTGAATGGTTCAACCGACTTCCTGTCGATAGAGCCATCACCACATGCAAACTGGCAGAATATGGCGGCTGATAAGATTCCTGAAAAGACTTGAGGAGCTTTCATTTTGATTTCAAGGTTGAGACGAAGGGAATTTTAATGGTAGTAATTCGATGTAATATGAAGACTGCCAGTGGAAAATGCTCAAAGTTATTGCTTCTTCCAAGCGGGGGATTGAAGGGATATTTAAGTTCTTCATAGCTATAGGAGTTTATAATGGTGCTGCCCATAGTGCATTTTACCCTTATGTGATGTTGAAATCCTAGAAGCTATACCAGGGATTGGATTGGAGCGGTAGACGTACAATACGAATTTCGATCTCAAAGTTGGTCATTTGATCTGCAACTCAAACCCATGCAGGCTTGCTTTGTAGGTGGGTTAGTGCGGGGAAAGTCAGTACTGTCAATCCCCAGAATGGCCTGCGGGATAACAGCCTATAAGATCTTCTCATTGCCGTTCCCTTCCAAGAATCGTCCTCTAAACTTACCACGTGCTACTTTTCGCCAAGGGTGAAGAAAAGCCATGCCAATACTAACAGAATAAGTATAACTGAATAATCCAATTACCGAATGCTCTTTGAAATAGTTTTATACACCTTACACTTTGTATTTTGCCAAACTCTCAGCTTGCTGTTACCAAGACCCACTACCCTAGAGGTTAACCAATCATAAAAACGGCCCTGTTGCCTGTGAGATCAAGCCACACACTCGAAGGTGTCCAGGGTGTAGCAAATGGCAGGCTTTTATCATTCGTCGTAGTGGCTCAGCCAAGTAGAGAAATGTGGCCTCAGGCCTCAAGGTGATGATCCGTACAAATTCCACACGCCCCGTTCTGTCGAGGCTCCATCTCTCGTCCAACAGCAGCCTAAGACTAGAAAAGACCTGGGCTCCTTCGGGACGCCTGCACAACTTATCTGCGCCCTGTATGTTAAGTATTTATGCTGCACCCGTTCTTTTAACGAAGTCACGATAGCGGCTTCTGTGCAAATCCTCAATACCCACGGGGCCGTGGCAATGGATCAGATCGTCACCCTGACAAGCCTTGTTACAAACCAACTACCTTTCCATGATTAAATACCCCACCAAGCAGGTCAGCTAACGCATGTACAGTGGCCATTTCCCTCGCGCTTTGCGCTACCGTGTGGATATCAACTCAACTGAAGGTCTGACGCCGAGCACTGACTCGGCGTCCTAGACATTCAGAGAAACCAACATGATCACCACCTAGAATCGTTTTCGCCAAGCCCCCTCGGTGAGTTTGTGTGGTTGCTTGAAAGAGGTTACTATAAAGACACAAGCTCCTCGTGCCAGGCATGGAATGGAACGTCCGATCCAAGCAATGATTTGAGCGAACATCAGGATTTCCTCGACGAGGATATCCTACAGACGCCTGTCATTGCTCAACGAGACTTCAATTCCAGCCCACGGATAGCTAATGACTCACCTCAAAGTTTGTCAGACTCTGCTACTAGTCAGCTCCCATGTTCTCTTCCTGCTCCCAGTCAACAAGATGAAACGTCCACGCCATTGCAAAACAAAATCTCAAATATCCCGCCTACGAAATCCACGTCCCCTCAAAGAAACCCCACAGTTGCCAAGTCATCTTCTTCTTCAAGTGCCAATTCTATGTTAAGCTGTGACCGCTGTGGGTTTTCCGCAAATGATTTTGTAGCCCTCTGGTATGTGTCCCAACCAACGTCAACAATATCACACGAAAATTAACTTTCCTTTTTTCAGCAACCATTCTATTACTGTCCATCACTCAGCCGACTCAAAGTACTTTTATTGTGGCAGAGAGGGATGCAAGACTGTCAAAACCAAAAGGGACTTTCAACGACATTTTCGCAATCAACACGCCCAAAATCTGTATCATTGCTGTTGCAACAATGCTGAGCGCAAGGATCGACATCGAAAGCACGTAAAAGAATGTCGAATTCTTGGGCCCTACCCATATCGATGCATTTGCGGGCATGTTATCAAAAGTTCCCTGGCCGGAAGTCGTGAGATCCATATCGAACACATCGAAAAGTGTAGCGTGGGACGAAAAGGGAGACCAAGGAACGGAACAGGAGCTTAACTAATACAGACTTGGACAAATCTTGAGTGTATACCTTTTGAGGTATACGGACATGTTTGAGCTCTTTGGGAGCCTGCATGTTCGTATTCAAGCCTCAGGGTCGTGCCTTTAGCCACACCCAAGCAAACAACAAAGTCACCGAGGGATCAAGGCAACTCGTACCTATTGTTGGACGATCTCCCAATTGGGTTGAAGTGCTTGGATTGTTTTCCATCACAAGAAAACATTGACTTCGTGACAGCCGTTAAGGCCAAGCAAGGCCTCGCCAGCACCAACCCCCCATCAAAGCCTAGAGCATCGAAAAAATGCTTACCCAGGCCCCTTCTTCGCACTTCGTCATAAGAATGATGGAATCTGCAATCTGCCTCTCTAGTGAGTAAGATTTACCCGTTAGGGAAGGAATGGAATGCCTTTTCATGGATCAGCCTGGCTCCTTTAAGGATTACCAGTGACCAAGGGTAGTTGTGTCATCTACCCTTTCAACTCTTGTGGGTGGTTAGTTTAGGCTGAAAGAGGCCCGTTGGATAGTATTAAGTTATTATCCCTTCTACAATATTTCAAAAACGCGCCACGTAGAGTTTTCGTGATGTTGGCTCATCAAAGCACGCTCGTAAAGCATTTCAACGAATTGAACAAGTCCAACTACTAGCCTTTGTGCCATCAAGCTTGTTTTCCTTAGAAGCCCAAACCCTTTAGCTCAGTGTATTCGGATCACACGCGGTGCATCCATATCACCATGATACTAATACTCAAAGTAAGCTGGATGTATTTCGCTGGTTAGGTCCACAACTTTGCGGAAGCCATATTATAATGACCATCAGCGTTGATGTAAATGTTGATAGCGATCACAATGACATCTCAGACTATTTGAGAGATTTTTCATGAAGCCATTTTAATTTTACATCAGTTCACGATTCAGACATGTTACACTGCCATGGATTGAATAGCAAGATCGTTCCGATTGAATAAGAGAAGATTCCTATGATGGAGATATTCGAAGCTGTTCGATTCCAAGTGCTAAATGAACAGTGATCTCATCTTCCAGTTCATTCCAAAGATATTACGAGACCACCAAAAACGACAATATATCAATGCTGCAAAACACGCAGTCACTTTTCACTAGCCATTTGCTTACTTTCAGGTCTCCTTAACAAGACTTGTAGAAACCCTTCGTAATTTTCCTCCAATTTTTCATGTATACTGGGGTGCTTTGTATCAAATGTCTCGAGTTTCCTTTCCAGCGCAACCCTCTGGCTTTCGATTCGCGTTTGCGCATGTGTCAATGGGGTCACGGTTCCATACCAAGAATCGCAGCTGGCCAGCTCCTGGAGTATATCTTGCCGTTCCTTTCGCAATGCATGCCCCTCTTCAATTTCACGTTTCCTTTCTCGAGCGAGGGTAAGATTCTTTTCCATATCTTCACACGCCTTCTCTGCGTTTTTGATTAACTGTGGAATGACGGATTGAGCATGCTTGACGATCCCAAGTTGACGGTACCTATCCTTCATGGTCTCTTGTAGAGCATCCCACTCCTTGGACCCTTTGCGGTATTGCATCACTTGCCGAGTTTGCTCTCGCACAATGTCTTCGTGATACTTATACAGTAGTTCTATTTCGCTTCGATTCCGCCGAAGAGAAATTACTTCGGTCATTTTCACCTTCGCGTAGGATTCCATGGCGTTCACGTCAGCAAACTTTACCACTTGACCGCTTAGGTGTAGGTAGCGATTCATGTTTTCTGCGAACCCAGGACTGCTTCTAAGCAGCGTGGAAGTTTGCTTGGATAGTTTTGGCAATGGATTTCCCTCTCTGTCGTGGGTAAGGTGAAGGAAAATGCACATTGTGAAAAGCCTGCCGTCCAATTGGTATGATGTCTGTGCTTCTGAGGCGCCAGAGGACGTGATGTCTTCATTATTTTCTGTAGCGACCTGGTACTTCTCCAATCTTTTTGATTTTCGCCTTTCCAACTGCCTGATTCTTTTCGATTCTTTCTGATGTAATGTAGGACGATGCTGCCCAGGAACACAACCTACAGCCGCAACAACCTGAGATATTACGGGCTGCTTCTCTTTCTGAGGTTGGTCCTCAACGGTGGTTTCCTCTGAAATTGCAGTGTCGATTTTGTCATTCAATACTGATAAAGGGCCTTCCCGGATAACCACAACCTTTACACCACGATAATCAGTTTCCAATATTATCCGCTTGCCAAGTCGATTAAGATGCCGAAGTCGATACGTTCGTAACTTGGGATTAATATTATCAAGAATGTAGGCAAAGGCTGCTATGCCAGATGCGGGTATTTCAGCTGAGGCTGTTCGTACAGAATAGACATCCGCGTGGTTGTCGCTTCGTAAGAATTTATGGATTATGAATGATGAATCGGGTAATGAAATATCCAGAACCTCATCCGAGATGGAGGAGTCAGAGAAGTGAAGAGCATGGATCGCCATAAAGATTTATCCATACCTGAAGGGATATTACCTCAATGCGGATGATCTTTAAATGATGAAGGTCAAAAGTACGGCAGCTTCCAGGCAGATGTACAGTGCTAGTATATCGTAGGAGACTCATCGCACTGTCATGAGAAAATATCTCTCTCTGATTGGCTTGTGTTTCTAGGGCCATTTTCTTGATTCGTACACCAATTGCGTAAGATCCACCTCGCACTCCGCACTGTACCATTGAGTTCGTTTTGGTGGGTGTTCTGACTGCCACGCCATTTTCAAGTTGGTAGATAGCCACGTGATAGATATAGTAAGACATGCTTTATAATAATTATTAGAATAACTGAGGCTGCAAAAGTGCAAAAAAATTCAAAAAGAAAGCCTCGCTAGTGCAATCGTATCATATAGGAACAGCCCGATGCGGGGGTCGAACCCGCAACCTTGAGATCGCGTACTCGTAAGAGTCTCACGCTCTACCGATTGAGCTAACCGGGCGTGGCTCTTATTGTTGAGGATCCGAGTCGCTAGCATCCATCATGCAGTCTCTGGTTTACGTCAACTCTCAGATGCTGAAGTCTGTGTATCTTCCCTGCTGTGTTAGACCCTCAGCTATCATGGAGATGCTTTCAAATTCCCATTCAAACTCTGGTGGTAGCATTTGCACCTCCTTCTGTCCCAGAGGAAGCGAGTGCTCGATCAAGAAGCGCACCATCCAACCATCTAAGCGATGAGCCTGATTGCCCATGGATAACAAGCATACATCTTGAAAAGCACTTAACCTTTGAACCTATGCATCATTATTAGCTGAATAGCTATCTCAGTTGACACGGTGATCTCACCATAGCTCCAACGCTCGGCCAGTATTGTTTGAGCTCAATCAGTGCTTCAAAGTTTGACTGAAGCTCGGTCCTGGCGGTTTGCAGTTCCAGTTCGTCGCCAAATAAGAGCGTATGCAACAGTACAGACGAAGAAACCACGGCCATATGGCCGACTGTGGGATATACAGCCTCACAGCCTGATTCTTGTCGAGCCAGTTGAAGCAAGGAGCTGTATTCTGAAGCATGTTTCTTGCACCGCGAAACACACATCTTGTTAAATTCTGACAAAGAACTCTGATCTTCCAGGAAAGGGAAAAACAGTAGTGTAGAATAGTGATGATAGCCCAAATGTAAGGCTATTAGAGGGCCTCCAGTTCCCTTCTGTTGATGGATGCGAAGATTCTCCTTTGTCATTCTTGCGTCGACTGGGAGAAGACTTTCCCAAAGGTCAAGCTGGTTGATAATGTGTTCAACGTCGTTTCTTAGCTGCTCGTAATTCTCGTCTCCTTTGGCTCTCCGGCGGCTAAGTTCCTGGATCGGGCCGAAATATTGAACTAGAGAGACCATATGCGCCCAGAGCCCGGGCTGCCATTGATCAACAATTGTTTCCTGGGTTATGGACAATTTATTGAATGTACTTTCATCCATGGGCAAACCAATTGTCTCGTTAAATTCCCCTATTTGGCGAGGGAGACCAATTGCTGAGGAGCACCAGTGATCAGCCATGAATAGGGCCCACCAGACTCTTCGTCTTATCTCGCACTCTACAATTGTGCCGTAGCCTTGAGAGTTGAGCCCCATGATCTGTGACATTCCATTCGCAATTCCTGTCCCCTGTTAAGCTTGTAGAATCCATCGAAAAAAGTATCAGTATCTTACTAAAGAATAGCACCTCTGATGAGTGATTTGAGTGGCAAGCGCAAAGGTTGGCGATTAGTATACAAGCCTGGATATTCTCTAGACAGACGTTTTCTAGATCAGCTTGAAGTAGACGCTTTGCTTCTGCTGTCAGGGCCGACTCTAGTGATCGTGTTTGCGCATTTGATGAGAACCTGGAACCCATGCTGCAGATTGCAAGCAAAAGTGCCCTGTTGACAACTCGGCGTCGTACCTCGTCTCTCAGGGTAGGCGGATGAAAGAGACTATGAGGTCGGTCATGAATCTTGAGCAGATAATGCTCCACCAGTTCTTCAACAACTGCTTGTGGGAGGTCGAGCTTCCTCTCACTCGGTAGCTCATCATGACTGGGCTTTTTAGGCAGTAGACTCGCTTTAGACTTCAGCTTCGCACGCCCATTGCCAGAGCACCCCAGTCCCCTCTTGGTACACTGAGCACAGGGCTCCCCCGCTCCGGGGCGGGCGCATCTGCGTTTGCTCTCCCTGCATTGGTTGCAGGCTGTTGCGTGCTTCATTCAGTTTGCGGGGATGCGTAATGGAACAAGAAGTGGGTATAGAGCTCTTCGACAACGCAGTGACATGCTGCCCTCTACCCAAGTCCTGCCTCAACCACATCGTGTCCATCACATGATGTGGTCATCTGGGGTTCGGGGATGCGGCACCGTGAATGGCTGGTATCCCGCCACGCTGTCCACCCCGCCCCCGCACCTCCGCAAGTTCGTTTGCCCGAATCAGCTAGCGAGTCCGCGGCACACGCCAAAGTCTTCGAGGTTCCTAGCTACTCCTATTACTGACAAGCTAAGACTATACCAATAATTACGCCGAAGCGCGCCAATAGTGCAAAATGCATGGTTGGGCCACTCATGTGTATACGGGGTAGAGGCTAGGGCTTATTTGACGACCATGGTCTCATCACCGCGGTTGCTGCATCCTGGTCTTTTATCGACATGTTCCAACTCGGCTAAATCACTTACACCTAGAACCGTAGTGTAGATTGTATAATAAATTTCTTTATTTGAATTTTTTTCTTTTATTTTTTTTTATTGTCAAGATTCTAGCTGGCGCAAGATCAACAGCCGCAGCCATCTCCGTGCGTGTGGGGAAGATAATCTTCCTTGGGAAGCCCAGCAGCAGCCTTGCTTACGCAGCTAACATGGAAAGCACTCAACTTGACCAATCCTGGGATATTCCTTAGCAGGCCAATGTTCTCCTTGAAAGGTTCGGTTTCACGGAAAGCTTGGTGGGCTTCCACACTAGGCCAGCCGATGAACGCAACCATCATGGTGCCCGAATTGGACTCGTCACCCTTGACAGGGACGTCATTCTCCACACTCCAGCCGTAGCTGATGCCTCGCCAAGCGGCACATTCTTTGAGACCCCTACCAGCGAATTGCTCCAGGCTCCTAGTCGCAGCGGCGCGTGAGTCCGCATCATAGTCTGAGGGGAAATAGGCGACGAGAACCTCTGTCACTGGTGACCGAGTCTTGTCAAGAACATCCTCTGGAGGGAAAGGGTTGACTTTGACATGCTTGTTCATGCCTTTGCTAATATCGAAGTGAGGCTGAAGTGACTCAATAATGGGGCCATGTTGACTGAGGACGAAGAAAGAAGGGTCAGTAATCATACGAATGATCACGTGAGTAGTGAGCCGATTCGATTCCGAAAAGCCTCGCATGCTCATGAAAAAATGACAGGTTGGGGTGGTACTCACTCGCTCTTACGATAGTTGAGGTGGTGATCGACGCTCTCCCAGTCCAAAAACAACCACAAGTTGGAGGGGTTCTCGATCTCCACGCCAGTGTAAACACGCTGTGCGCCTGGCTGCTTCAAGGCCGTGTCGATGGCATGGGTCAGGGCCTTGCCGGCGTCTGTGGATTCGTCAAAGGCGTCAACACCCTGTTTAAGAGTGACGTATGAAAATTCTGTCACGTTGGTTGTGTTGGAAGCCATGGTCGAAGTTCGTTCCTGTGAATGAGAATGTGCCGTGGTGATGCTGGTGTTGGAGGCTTGGGAGGGGTAGGTAAAGACGTTAGTGGCTCCACTTGCGCCCTCCCTTCGCCCGCAAATGGAAGAAGGGAAATTGAGACAAGGTGGCGAGACATGTTCACATCATCGCGAAAAGGGCAATTAACAAAATATTTCAATTGCATAGACCATAATGCCTTCTAGAAATAGTGGCTACTGCTTTAAGTCCCCAAGTCAATTAAAGAGTAGCGTGTCTGATCTCCAACACCTATTAGGTTACCCCACTTGAAATACCTATACATTGCATCCTCAACATTTATCACATTCGGAAGTCGAAGTAAGATGTATTCTATTTGTTCTCTTCACTTCTTCTTTTTTTTCCGATGAAATGATTTCCTAATTTGATAGGGATAGATCAAGCCAGTCGCATGCCTATATTTGCAATAATTATCCATCAACAGCTAGTACATCAATGACGAGGAAAGATCACTGGCAGGTCGCGATTAGCCTCGATAACCAGTATTCCAAAACTAACTGTTCATAATCACATATTAACGATAGATATATTAACCATGGTTGCGCAAGTGCGATGTTCGCTACTAGCAGCAGAACTTGCAATTCCTTTGCCACCGAGAAGAAGAGGCATCATGTTAAAAATGGCTACAGCTCGGTTTTCCAGGAATTCAATTCCATGCGGCTGAAATCTTCTTGCTAGTCTATTGTGGCTGGTCACATCGGGCTTTTAGAATTCAAGGTAAATCGCAAATCGCCTCCCACCCGATCCAGAAATCTTCCCACCTTAGTTGGAGACTCGGACCAAATTCTACCGAAAATAATCACGGTAGCTAGCTTTTTAAGCCGCTGTTTCATGATATTCTAAATCTCTCTATTGTTTGTGAATGCGACTTGACGCTCGCCAAAAAGAAAGTGATGCGACCGAGACGCAATTTCGCAGCAATGCCCGTCAACTTCTACTGCTTCTTCCCACCACGTATTTTTGAAAGCCATGTTCCAGGCCCGAGGTCCCGGTGCCGCGCCGTCGGGCAGCTGACCAGCTAGTTCCCGGCTCGCCAAGCCCCAGGCGTTCTGGCCCTTCAGCTGAGGCGGATTTCTCAACTTTATTTAGTCTTTTAAGTGCTTACTGTGGGAAGTCAATCCATCTATTGTACCAAGTATTGAGATGCCTGAACCGAAATCCCCGATTATCGTTACCAATCCAGCTTGTCCGTGAGTAATAAATAATCAAGTGACAACGATAAATATGAATTAATTTGTGGTTATCGCTTCATAATCCCAATGTGCTGCGAGTGTAACTAAAATTGACTAAGTGGCTAGTCTCGACGCCGCGCCATCCCCATAGCACCTTAGGCTTCTTCACGATCGGGCTGGAGCCTCTAGGCTCACTAGCTCTCATTCCATCACGCGGTCGCTCAACTATTTATTTTCCAGGCTTCTCCTTGGATCTCGGCTTTTCATGCACCTTCAAGCCATTTGAGAAAACACTTGTCCAGACAAAAAGCCATCCTTCAAAATTCACAAAAGCCGATCAAGACGTCCTTCAAAGGTCAGTTTGTATGACTTTTATTGCTTCCCAACTTCGTCCCCAGTTTCATTCATGCTATTAGTAGCTAACAATTCATGGCAGTCACTATGAAATTTCATTTCCTCGTCGCCATGGTCGCAACCGGCGTTTTCGGTGCAAATGAGCCTTGCGGCGATAATCTCGATTGCGCAAAGAAATGTTTGCAAGGCCGGTTCATACCCGTTGTGTCTAACAATAAAGTTGTATTCGGGTGCTCTGTCGGTCTTGTGAACCCAACATACTCGGCGGTATCATGCATTGTGAACGGAGCCATGTCAAATGCCCAAACTCAGGCGGCCTGTAAGGCACTGAGTGGACAAATATGCAACAAAGACCTTGTCATCTGCTCTGTACAAGACGGCGATGTTTCAAAATTCAGCGCTGCCTGCACAAGTGGACGATCGATAACTTTCATGTCCGGGTTGTCGAAAGCGGAATCGGCCACTTGCTAGTGGGATATGATTCATTCGATAGAAGTTCACAATTATGGCACTAGATAGATATAATGCATTGCTAAACAAAACACTTATCAAACGCGTAACCTCTTGTCCTTGCACTGTCAAAGTGCCGAGTTTTGATTTAAAAAGCTGACAAATGGCCATGGCAGATTTGACCGGATGATATGAGAAGGAAACTATGTCATGGAGAACTAAATATACAGGTTAAATCGAGCAGGCCCAGGCTTTAGCACTGCTTCTTCGAGCCGTCGGAGTAGAAGTAGTCCTCGTTGATCTTGATAGAATCCACGTGCCAGGTCTTGCCATTGTCAGTGGTCTTGACGCCGCTGGAAGAGGCACCGGTGAGCTGCAGGGTGTCGCCAAAGGTGCTGTCGGCGGTATCGAGAACAATGGTGAGGTTGCTCCAAGCTAGGGCTGCGTGTTAGCTCTCTGAGTCGATGACGGCGGATCTTCAAAACATACAGTATGCGTTCAGGGTTCCACAGGTACCCTGGTAGCACTCGTTGCTGGAGTACAGGTAGGTGGGGGGCTTGCCGTTGCTGTCCTCTGTGCTCATTATTAGCATATCAAAGATGTTAGGGAATTGGGGGCTCTGTACTGTCGGTTTGCTGAGAGACGAGCTTGTTGTTGATCCAGACCTTTTGGGTCACGGCATTGCTGTTGGCGCTATCGACATCGACTAAGACAGTGTTAATGACTACTTCCAGTTGTGTCAAATGGGGTTACAAACTTTCGAAGTCGACATCGGCGGCAGATGGAATTTCAACGTACTCCTGTGCCACTTGTCCAGCTGCAAATACTGTTAGTATACGTGACATCTAGTTGTCCTCTAGTTAAACTTACCGCTGGTGTAAGTGCTGGCAGCCACACACCATTCGTTGTTAGGAGCGGGGCAGGCACTATCAATAAGTCATTAGTCAAAGGTGAAGTAACTCGCCAACCAGCTACTTACGCTGCGGAGTTGTCGGGAGCCCAGTTCAGCAGAGGCTGGAAAAGATCGGTGCCTTCATCGCTCACAGACTGGGAAACTCCAATCCAGATGGACATCCAGGGCTGGTCGCTCTTGTTTTCGATGACAGTTCCGCAAGGGATCGAAGGGGGAATCAAGGACCAGGTCGCCTTCTTAATCTTGCTGGTGTCCGAGCCAAGGGTAAACATGTTGCCAAACTTCCACGCATCGTACTGGCCGGCAGTGACGCTTTGCACAGCAAAGGCGAGGGCTGAAACCGAATAGAAGTAACGCATCTTGACTAGTGTTAGACTCAGAATAACTCTTGGCTGGCGAGTGTATGTGATACAACGCACTGCGAGACATTGTGGTGTATTTTATATCATCGCCTTCTTTCTTACAGCAACGTCGTGAAACATCGCTTGCCAAGCTAAAATGAAAGGTAGCTTAATGGATCAAGTCGGTCTCGTATTGTAGCATGCGAGACGGCTAAGCATGGGTTGGCCGCAGCCCTGGGATCTGATTGGACAGGCGACCCATCGGCAAAACTCAACCCACCAATGAAGCTATTCCAAAATTGTGTTTCGAACTCATAACCCTGCCTGTCAGGGCCTATGCGACAGTTCGGTTGTTTCTTAATGGAATTCTCCTGATCTCTCGGCATCTTGAACCGAATTGCTGGGTCTTTCCGCGGATGATGGGCTTTTTGTCGCGGAGCCCTTTTAGGACACATCTAAAGTTTGTCAGTGTCGTACCACAATTATTCCAGAAGAGGCAAAAATTACAACGGTGCAAGCATCTAGTGTGGGCCAGTATGTTACTCCAGCGTTCTCTAATAATTTCGGTGGAATTGTAGCACATCTCCGTTGCCCAACTAGTGTGCCCCAAAATTTACGGCAACACCGCTCAACATACCGACGTGGAAATAATTACTCCAGCTTCCCGCTTAGTCACGGACAGCCAATTTCACCTTCTCAAAGTCTTTGTTTAGGGGAACTGTTCGGGCGCACAACGGCTGAGATGAATGATGACCTCAGCGAATGTGATGCCAAGGACATGACGAAGTGCATCACCTTGTTGTCAGCACGGCTGACGAAAAGAAAACAAAATACGAGGAGGCTTCCATCTTAGGGCCAATAGCATCCGTTGAATCGAGAAAATAACACCGAATAAGGGATACGGGGCTACCAATCAGCAATTCAATATCAACAAAAAGCAGGAACGCCATGGATAATGGTGCAGATGACCGTGCTGACGCTCCAACATAATCCGTCAGGCTGTCAGGCGACTAGTGGCTTCAGGGATATGGCGTCTACTCCGTCTTATGGCAAGATCTGCACTCTAGAAGGGTTAGAAGAACAAATTCCGATGGTCAGGAACACTGTGCGGCAACTGTGTTGTGCACGTTTTGCAACTGACTTTACCTGAGTGAGCTCCATGTTTTGAATTAATTATTTATCAGCTATGACGTGGTGGGCTTTGCTCTATGATGCAACCTTGGCAAATTTAATGCCATAAAAATCTCGACAGACGAGTTAATGACGCACCAAAAACTGTTTTCGTGTTGGGTATCTGCTTGGATTCCCAAATTAGGATACCTACTTGGCAAACAACTACATAACCTGAGACAGATGACATATTTTTACACCGTAAAGCCACGGTAGGATTTCTCCCTGCCGATCACCCAGTAGGACTTTGGTTGTCGATAGAGCCAAGGGGCTATTATCCGCAAGCTGACTGAGAAACAACTCAAATGACTATGTAGAGAACGAATGAATCGCCGTGGCAGGACTTTGGATTCCCTTGGCATAGGGTAGCTTTGTGGGGATGGACACCACACTCAGAAGTCGATGCGAGATAAGTAAGACGGCATGATCGTTAATCCTGGCCCCTATAAGCATAATGTGCCGCTCCCGCGAGATGGCGGAGGCTTAGATGCCGATCGTCGTTGGGCCTTTGGACTGGCCGCCCCGCAAATCCGTACGGTTGCTTAGTATAGCGTCGATCTGAGGGTCTAATTTTCGGCGAGCCCAGCTACTACTGCAAGCCATCCAACTCAATCACAGCTTATGGACGAATCTTCGTTCCATTTGCGGTCGATCGCTCGTATTGTGTCGGTCCTTCGCACACCGGCACTCCGAGACATACCTGACCCTATGAAGGATAAAAAAAAAAGCCCTAAGCACTAATACAGGTGATGCACTTATCAGATTGAGCGTGGGGAATTTGCTCCTATGCCAAGACTTTGCCCAGGTCTCAAGATGGACGGTGATTGGAGCAAGTTGGGACGTGATGACAGACGCAAATGGCTTCGCCCCAAGGTATCAAGCCACATGCTGTGTTCTCGAGATATTTCTATGGGGCCCAAGTAAGCACAATTATCTAAAAGGAGCGTATGGGATTGGAAATCAGAGTCGTCATGTCTTGGAATACGGAGTCCTTGGCCTGGGCGCAGCGAGCGGGAAGTGGGTGTAGAATCCGAGACCCGATCAGATGGGCAATGGCGATTCACAGAGATGGGGAAATGCGATTTGGATGGGATTTGTCTATCCAAAGCCGTGGCTTTAAACTAAACAGCCTAATAATAACCCAAAAGAAAGCATATGTGCCAGCTCTAATGGCCGTCAATTGATGCGAAACAGACTGGTCAAGTCCAAACGTGGTCGATCGGGCCTTTCAGACGCACTGCCACGCGGATCGTCGGGGACATGGCGGATTGAAAGCATGCATAAAATTAGCAGAGCTAGGCCCAAAGTCCCCCCGGACACTGCTACGCTGGGCCGCCAGTGTGCATCTCCGGCACCGCTACAGGTGGTATCCACCCCAGCTTGCCCGTTGCGGCGCCGTCAGTGTGCACCCCCTGGCTCGTGGTGTGATGGTTCCCACTCGTCCGCCGTCTCAGTCGTGCATTCCCGCTGCGGTGGGCTTCAGCTGCCATCTCGTAAACCTCTGAAAACGCCAAGAATGGAGAGGAATGATTATTATTCTCTGACATAGACGGCCCGTGCGAAGTTCAGCAGGTTACTAACGCTTTGTCATTTCTGCGGTCCATCTATTTAAACTCCATGGTCCCCCAGCAGCGTTTACATTCAGATCTGCAGCCTCTCAGT
Organism: Calonectria naviculata; assembly: GCA_003031705.1. Lineage (NCBI taxonomy): Eukaryota > Fungi > Ascomycota > Sordariomycetes > Hypocreales > Nectriaceae > Calonectria > Calonectria naviculata. The sequence goes on along the minus strand of NAGG01000170.1, from coordinate 43,333 downwards.
CCAAGCTCCACAGCGCGCCATTGTATCAAGTAAACACCGACTTCTACACATCATCCAGCCAGACAAACAATTCTTTTCTCTCTTCCAAAATGAAGTTCCTCAGCTCCGTCGTCCTTCTCTTCGCCGCCGGCGCCCTGGCTAGCCCTCTGGCCCAGCGACAACAGTCTTGCGAGGTAAATACAGACACAGGCTCCCCCCACGTCATAGACGAGAGTTGCAGGCGCGAATTAACCAACGTCCGAAACAGGACCCCAACGCCACATACAAGGAGTGCGGCACTGCTTGCCCACCCACCTGCGAGAAGCCCAACCCTGAGGGCTGCACCCTGCAGTGCGTTGCCGAGTGCCAGTGCAACAAGGGCTTCGTCTTGGACAAGGTACGTTTTAGTAATTTGGATCCTTCCCATAGAAGTGCAGATTGATAACCAAAATAACAGGCCACCAACAAGTGTGTGACGGAGGACCAGTGCCCCAAGCAGGAATAGACGACCTTGGAAGCGTTCCCAAGCCTTGACAAATTTTTCCTCTTTTCTTTTTTCATTCATTCTTCACGGATGACAGGGAGTCGACGTCTCAAGTACGACGGGGGTTGGGACTTTCTGGGTATCTTGTCCCTCGCAGGTGTAAAAATGATGTGATGATGCACGACTTGCCGACGCGTGCGCAACCTGTTCATTTTGTCTCAGTTTATTTCGAGTACATTATTTCTATTTTCTCTTATGACTCTTGCACTTTGTGTCATGATTTTGCATCCATCAATACGTGAAAAGTCAAAAACATGCGCGACCTGAAGTGTTAGTGAACCTTGCTGATCTGACTCTGCTATCCAACTTGAAGAGGTGGCCAATATGCATGATTTTATGGGCCATGCCCACATGCTCTCTTTCAGAGACTATCTAGGAACCATGATAGCACAGTGGATTTATCCAAATTCTACACGTGAAATACTCCCATGTAAGTTTGGTGTCTGACTCTCAAAGAGTGGACCAGGGACAAAGTTACTCGCCCTCAGGCAAATCTGTGCTCTCGATTTCGATTAAAAGCTTGTAGCTTTCTCGCCCCAAGAAATTGCACGGCACAATGCGCGCTTCAGCATGGAATCCAGTTCCCGATGTTTTCGATACAGGGCTCGGAAATCCAGTCTTCTTGAATCGCTCAAAGTAGCTATCCTGCACATTTCTGAGGGTGTGGTAGGTGACGTCTTGAACCGCCGTTTCAGAAAGTTTGTCGTCGCGAAGCGAGTCCCAGCTCTCCACCCAGCATACCAATTTGGACTTGAAAGACATGGGCAGATTCTTGTCCACATCTTCAACGCCCCATAGCACAAAGAAGCCCGACTCCAGGTTGCTGAAGAACAACACATCCATAAACAGCATGTTGCCGACGGTATAGTTTGAGATGAATGGTGCGCTCTGGCGATGCAGCACTGCTTTTTCAATGTAGTTGCTCGCGTTTGCCCTGAATTCCCACTTGCCAGAGGATCGAACTTCGAGTTGGAGCTGAGGTGACATGTCCAGGTCCATAGTCCTAGGCTGTATATTCGGCAGAAGAATTCTTTCAGATCTAAACTTTTCGACGTCGCACGTCACTAAACGCTAGAATTAGAATCATGATTCCTTCATTATATTAGGATTTAGAGGGGTGGGATATACCAGTTCCGTTTGCAGCTGAACGCCCTGCAAAACCCGCGAGACTCCCTACTAGCTTGGGCTCAGCACCAGGTTTCAGTATGACTAGCGCTTCGTTGTGCTCCCGAACATAGCCGGCTGCTGGGTTGTCTGGCTGAATGGGCGAGACAAAGATTGCGACACGAGAAAGGCAATTGATTTCTATCGCACAGCTCAGAACCGCCAACTGAATCTGGAGAACATTGAAGTTTGGAACAGTAGTTGTGCAAGGCACGAGTAAGACGTCAATCTCCAAGCCTCTTGGGGTGCTGACCATGTCGGTCCGGGCGAGTCGTGGAGCATCTCTGTTGTATACCTCCAGTTGGAAGGCGGATGGCATCTGTGGAAGATACGGCTTGAGTCTTTGGGGAGATTGGTTTCGCACATATAGCTCAGTCCATGTCAGCATGGTTTGATCAGGCGTGTTTCTCAAAATCTCATCTTGCAGCCGTAGGAACGCGTTTTTTCCTTCGCCATAGAGCAAGGGCATGTTGATCGAAAACAATCCCATCAAGCAGTAGGCCATGTCCTCTTCGCGCGTAGTAGTGCGGCCAGCTGCCCACTTCATTTTGCCCGCAATCGATTCCTCTGAAAGCACCATCTGCAGACCCTCGAAGCTCCCGCACGCAGCGCAAGCAAACTTCGGGTCGGTACTGCTGGGCTGATACATGTGGAGTCGGAGCAGTATGTACCGCGCGACACCAGTGATTGTTTCAAGTCTGTCTGCAAGCTTGTGTCGGCTGTACATGTGATTCCAGTCCTTGTCGAAAAATTCAACGCCGTGAGGGGCGATGAGCTCCTGTAAAGTCCACCCACGGGTGAACCACCTGCTAGTGTCAAAGTTGGCCATGGTGCCATCGGCCTCGAGCGTAACATCCTCCATGAATACATAGCAAGCGGCTGAGTCTTTGTACCACTTGAACATGGAATTGATGGCTTCCGACAACTCGGCGCTGCTTGACTTGTCGATGCAGCACGTATCGACCCAGACATACTCCCAGCCATCCTTTACGGCTTGCTTGCATGTTTCGAGTATTTTGCGAAGCCCCCGCTTGGGGTTGTCTAGATGCTGCTGAATGCCATTCTGGAGGTCTTCAAAGACGAACTCGTCCTCGCCCCACGTGTGAGAGAGGATGGCATAGCGGGGTACATCCTGGCCCCCCAGAAATGATATCAATTCGAACGTCGATGCATGCAACAGCCTCATTGTGGTGTAGGGCTAATGTGCTGTTGTTTTCGGATATATTGGGACAGGGATAATTCGTTGGTAGGGGTGGTATCAAAAGGTCATTTCAGGTGATGGGCAACTTGTCCTGGCCAAACCCCTCATCTTAGTCATTTCAGACGTGGCTGCTCAGGTACCCAATAAGCAGCCGAAGCCTGCAGATGGCGCTGTCCAGCACCACCTTAAATCAGCATGCTGAAAGTAAGCTGACGGTAGTTAGACACAAGGTTTCATCCTGAGCAAGCGCATGGTCGTTTTTTCGGGACAGATGACTCTTTTTAGCGAGAATCAGTTGGAGCAACATGTACACATTCATGGAAAAGAGAAAAATTGTGAACGAATGTCTTGAGGCTGAGCTCATCATATCCGCCATCCGTAGTTGCAGTTGAGACAGAATATGGCCCGTTCACAGAAACAAAATATTCTACGACATGAAACGCGTTTCTAGAAGCATGTGGTGGAAATTACCAGGGGCTTCGTTGGAAGACTGAAACTGAAACTGGCCACTATCCCTGGCTTCAGCGCCGATCACAAGGAACGAGTTTGCCTGCCACGCCCACAACAGGCCGTGTTTCCAAAAACGGCTCGCATCCACTGCACATATAAATGAAACACCTCAGCTCGATACTCTTACTCGATTTGGGCAATCGTATTACTGCATTTGCAATCCGCAGTTGAGTGATCAATCAGTTGATCCAAACGCGTATTTGTGTCGCGCGGGGTTGGGTGAGACGCGACGGCAGCTGTGCCTCACGTCCTCAACGCACTAGCCAAGCCAGCCTTTTATGAAGGTCCAGGGTAGTAGAGACCATTACCAAAACTATTTGCCCATGTTTGAAGACGATGCTTTTAATTATTAAGCATGTTTTACAAATCGACCGCTTAGCCCTACAGATCGGACCCCATTCTTTCCGTCTTCAGATGCGCTTCTCTCGAGCCATGTGGGGCACCCAGTCCGGGAGCGTGTATACCGGATCGGATGTGTTCTGCAGTGAACCCAAATGGGACTTGCTTTCACTTTGCGTGTGGTTGGAATGATATTTTTGGAATCGGATTTGAAAGAAATACGAGGCGGTTTTTTGATTTCATAAAGATAATAATAAAATATGGGAATGGACTCGTTAGATTCCCATTGCCGTGATGACCTGGGAACAATTTTCTACTCTCAAACTGCAACCCAAGACTGACTTCGTTCTTGTGGACTAGTGGGGAAACGCCCTCTACCTACAGACTGCATTTTCGCTCACCGTATTGTAGGCTTGCTATGGATTAATCAGCATATATGTCACCAGGGATCCCTTTTAAACCCCAACGGCTAGCTGCAATGGAGAATTATTCCCGGCCACTGGTGCGCCATCATGGACTCAATCAAATCCCCGCTCGCTACGGAGGGCGCAGCTCTGGCTGATGCCCAGCTCAGCTCGACGGTAGCGAATCCGCAGTTAAATCTCGTTGACGATGAAGAGTTGGAATACCCAGAGGGCGGGACAAAGGCGTGGCTTGTTGTCGTGGGCGCCTGGTGCGCCATGGTGCCGTCAATGGGCCTGTTGAACACACTTGCTGTGCTCCAGGCTTGGATCCTGGAACACGAATTATCGGGAATGTCAGAGTCTACGATAGGTTGGATCTTCAGTTTGTATGCCTTCTTGCTCTACTTTTGTGGAGCGCAGGTCGGTAAGTTTTGATATGCATCTGGATACACGCGACGTCGGTTGGCTAACAATTACGAAAAGGTCCTATCTTTGATGCCCACGATGTTAAAGTGCTCATAATCCCTGGTTCCATCGGAATGGTGCTGTCTATGATTTTCGTCAGTTTGTCAACAGGTACTGTGCTGTGCTCTTCCTCAACTTCCCCGCTCCCGTCTGACCTCGTACAGAGTTTTATCAGTTTCTCTTATCATTTGGCGTCCTCGGTGGCTTATCTGCGTCTCTCCTCTTTAACCCCAGCATCGCCGCTATCGGCCATTGGTTCTACAAGCGCCGCGCATTTGCGACTGGGATCGCTTGCACGGCGGGAGGAATGGGAGGAGTCGGCTTCCCGCTGATAATCCTCTATCTTGCGCCTCGAATTGGATTTCCCTGGGCGATACGAGTCATTCCGCTGGTATTCGCCGTAGTAGGTATAGTTGCTTGCTGCACCTTGCGCAAGAGACTACCACCAAACAAGAAGGCCGGATCCTCCATTGATCTCAAGGCGCTGGCTGATCTCAAATTTGCAACCACCACCGCAGCAGTGTTTCTCGTCGAGTTCGCAGTCTTTATTCCGTACTCGTACATCTCGTCGTATGCAATTGCAAACGGCTTCAAACAAAGAGATGCATACCTGCTCAACACCCTCCTCAACGTGGGTGCAGTTCCTGGACGAGCCTTACCAGGCTATGTCGCCGACAGATTCGGCACCTTCAATACCATGTGCGTTACGGCGTTAACATGCGCCACGATGATTCTGGCATTGTGGCAAACTGCCGGCGGAAACAATGCCATGACGACGTCCTTTACGATTCTGTTTGGGTTTTGGTCCGGTGCCGCCATCAGTCTGACGCCTGTGTGCGTAGGGCAAGTGTGCAAGATTGAAGACTACGGAAAACGCAGCGGCACGGCCTTTTTCATCGCCAGCTTTGGAGCTCTAACTGGTATTCCTATCGCAGGAGCAATTCTAGAGGCAAACCATGGTTCGTATCACGGCCTTATCATTTTTGCCGGAGTATTCTACGTCATGGCGCTTGTCGCATTTGTTATTGCTCGGGGTGTAGCCGCCGGTTGGCGATTGAAAACTCACTTCTAGGTAAGGCTATTTCTGGATTGATAGGAGAAATTAATGCAATGCATTAAAACCAGAGGTGAAAGTGGGCGCTGATGGAGGTAATCACTGAGCCGCTGGTCTAGATTTTGCGGCTGAAGCACATTCAATCTTTTCCTATACTTATGTACAGACTCAAATAAACTTCTAATAGTATCTCTAATAAAAACTATTTATGTTGATCATTTGGCTGGACCCTCGATCTCATCGACCGCCTTGACAAGATTGTTTATCTCCTCCTCACACTTTCTCCTGCTTAACTGCTGCTTTTCATATGTCTTCCGCAGCTCGTCCACCATGAATCGCTTCAAAGGAGCCTTCTTGGCAGCTTTGTAGTCAAAGACGACGATATCCTCGAAACATCTTGCCGCTGGCCTTCGGTGTCTCTCTGATATGATGACGGCCTCGAGCAAAATGTGATCAGAGTCATAGTCAGGGGGAGAGATCAGCTTATGGAGCACAGTTGTTCGGTCAGGGTAGTCCATGGGCTGTGGAATATTAGAAAAGACTCATGTGCATCAATTGATCTCGCTTACAAATTTGTAGTCAGTTTTGATGCTCCTAAGAATCAGACCAATGCCCCGGGGGCTCATAAGGTCAATCCACTCCTGTCGGTGGTCGGGACTGGATAAATTGGCATAGTTGCGTAGCCAATTAACTCGAGCAGACTCGGCATATTTGTTGTACATGACATTATTCACGTGGCCTACAGGTTCATTAGAGAAGCTTGAAGAGGTGTGCGAAAATATTTACCCTGCGAGACAGAATGTTAGCGGCATCTCCGGAACGGGACATTATAGCTTACCATGCTGTCCTAATGTGATGAAAATGAAACGTCAGTGTACAAATTCATTCATTTAATCTACGCAATCGACATACCATATCACCCCAGGTGACCTGGTGATGATCGAGACCCCTCCATTCCTTAGCCGTCAGGAAGCCTTCGCCTCCGGCCAAGAGCTCCAGCCAGCGAGTTTCGAGATGATGGGAGATTTCTTTTGCCTTTTGAACCTTTTCCGACGAAACATCAGGCTCCTGGAATCGCTTGAGGCGTTGATTGACTTCTGAGAGCCACCGGGGGTTGTTTGCGTGGTTCTTCCGGGCGGGGCGCGTTGAGTGGAATTGGCGCATCGCAGCGGCTGCGAGGGGGCCAATTGATGCACGAAGGGTGCCAGCCGCTGCCGTACTTCTAATTGAAATGCTGGATCTTAGTAAAGACGTCATTTTCGATGGCTTGTCTCAGTTGTTGATGAATGTTCAATGGAAAAGTGAGAATCGAGATGCCCCGATGAACCGTCGCATCGGTTGTCATCGGCCCAATCATCGGCCATGTTTCTGCCGATCTAGGAACCGAGTGCGCCCTTGCCGAGGATTTCCACATGCAGGAATGAGTTGATCAATTACCTTGACGGCATTACCAAACACCATTTGACGTTTACGGAATCACCAGGATGTTGGCACAGTTCAGTTCCGCAATTTTTTTCTATTTGTTCAAATAGACTCTTTGAGAAAATCATGCCATGATCAATCTAACCTCCATGGTTCCCACCGTGTATGCGTATGCTCCGTAATCCAGATAATTCTTGCCGTTCATCATTGCGTTCGTTAATCGTACAAGACAAAGAAAATTGTTTGAGGAAACGAATGTGTCTTGTCCTCCTTAAAACAATGGTTCTGTTTACCCTTGTTTATGCCTGTCTTTTCTTCTTTTTTTTTCTGTTTTTCTTTTTCTTCTTTTTTATGACTGTTGTAATCTGGGCAGTGTTCCAGTTGTCTAATTCTTGTGACGTTCTTTCAGCCGTTAGAGAGGGCTCGGACCAGAGCCCTCGCTGGGTCTCTTCTCTATAGCCAGCCTTGGGTAATGGAGGCGTATGCGCGAATGTTCCGTCTGTTCCATCTTTCCTTTTTGTTAGTAAAAATACATTGTCGTGTATAGCATCATTCTGGTCTGCTCGATGCCCCAACTGGGCATGTCTCATAAAAGCGTTGACTTCACGGCAGGAGGTTCTGCTAATATTTCTCCCTCTAGCTTACTTACATTCTGTTTTTGATTGTTTTTAGGAAGCCTGTCTGATTCCCTTGCTCTCTGGTTTCCGTTCCTCGAGTGTCGATGACGAGGAACCAGTCATCATCAACGATGTAGCCGTTCTCGTCGATCATTGCCTGGAAAATTTCACCGATTTCGGATTTGAGCATTGTAATCTTCTCGTCCGGTGTGATGGGTCGGTAGTCTTCTACCGCATCGGATTGATCATTGACTTCCTTGACCTCGTTTTCGTCGGACAAGCGCATCTTGTTGAATGAAGCGAAGAGCTCGGGTTCGAACTTGACCTCCAGATGCTTATAATCGCCGATATCGATCAGGTCATTTGGTTCCTCGACTCTGGGAGATGGGTCTGTGAACCGAATCACGATATCCCTGTACTTGGGGCAGACATCTGCTCTGTAAAACTTGTTTCCTGGATTCGCGAATTAGTTGCTTGTCAAAAATTAATCCTCATAGATCATTTACCGCTGTCGTCATTCAGCAGGTCCATTTGCCAAGGATCGTTCTCAACTGCCGGGTACTTGGGCGCTGGGTATGAGGCGTATGTGCATACTCCGCCATGATACGAAGGATGCTCCTTCAAAAGCCTCCCTGGAGACAAGTCAGTCACCCATCAGAAATAATTACATCAGAAAAAAACTCTAGGTATACTCACCATTGCGATATGTCTCTTCTTCGAAGATGATTTGGTTTTGCAGCGTCTCAGTGCTGCCACCATACGCAATGTGGCTCTCGGTGTGCACGCGAACAAAATGGAGCCTTCTGGGGTGAAGTTGACGAAGCTCGATGACATGTGGGGACTGGTCCGCGTGGGCATCGCAGCTGTTTTCCAGCACGGCATACCATCGGGTCCAGTCGGTTGGGTCGGCCATCCAGCAGATGAGCGTTGCATTGAGCCCGGAGCCATTTACTTCTGTCCTTACCTGGGCTCGGGTGGTAAACTCCAGGTCGTTGGTGCCGGTGATTGAGCATGTGTTGGCAAAGACGCGGGGAGTGTCTGCGATGGGTCCCCATCGAGACGGTGGGCCATTCCAGGACAAGAGACTACGATCCCTGTGCTGCTGGAGTAAGAGGCCCTGAAGTCTCTGGAAGGCCATCTCGCCTTCTCCGTAGCAGAGCTGCATCGAGAGTCCGAAGATGGGGAGCATGCAGTAGGCCATGTCCTCGGGCCTTGTGGTGGTGCGGTTGGCGAGCCATGACATTCGCTGCGCAATGCTGATATCATGAAGTGAAACCTCTCCGGTAAGAACCTTGGGGTCAATGCCAGTGATGGATGATAGGTCCTGGAGCAGCGACTTCTTGCTGCCAATGTAGGATCCCTCGCATCCAAAGAACTGAATGTGGGGCGAGAAGATCAGTTCCTGCAAGGTCCAGCCGCGGGTAAACCATCGCGCATTGGGAAGGTCGTCGCGTGTTTTCACATCTTCCAGGTAGCAGATGCACAAGTCGGCATTCTGGTAGTACTTGTGCATCGAGTTGATTGCCTCGGTGAGACCTGCAGTCGAGGACTTGTCGATGCAGCACGTGTCCATCCAGATGTAGTCGTAGCCCAGCTTCTTGGCCATCTGTGCTGAAAACTGCAGCTTTGTGCACCTCTTCCTTGCCCGAAGGAAGAACTGGGTGTTGCTGCTCGTGGCCATGTCGTCGAACGCCATCTCGTCCGTTCCCCAGGTATGCGACAGGATCGCGTACTTCTGGGGAAAGCGAGCCGGGGACTCGAGCGACATGGATTTGGTGTTGATTAGGTGAGGCATCGTTGACGGCACTGCTTGACAAGAGTAAATCTCCAAAAAGTTCAAAACCCGAGTAAGCGAAGCCGCCGTGGAGTCACCGTGGAGTCGTCGTGGAGAAGGCGCAAGCCGAATTTGACCAGGCTTCTGAATGTCGGTCAAGTCTGAGAATTGTGTTTGTTGAGTTGCAAAACGGTTGAGAGTCGCAATGTCCATGCTCCTACATAATATCAGAGGAAATATTGGGTTGTCTAGTCATGTGCTATCTTCGTGCCTAAGCCTGCCTCGGTTTTTGTCATCTCTCCACGTCTCTCTCCAACCTTCTGGCGATCCGCCAATAGAGCATTGTGGAACACCTCACTTTGCGAATTTGTGGGCGGCGCCCCGTAGTGGCTTAGTTGACAGTACAGCACGGAACGATACGTACATCCCCCGATCGCGAATGGGACATCAGGGCTGCCACTCCTGCATACGTGCCTGAAGCGAGGCCAATCAAGGGCCTCCAACAGAGCAGCTAGAGCGAACTACGGTGGGGATCCTCTTGGTGGCAGCGTTAGTCGGTGAGGCCTGGCTTCACGTGTGCGGTGAGTCGGTGACACGAACGAGAGGCTGGCGAACACGTTTGGAGGCCGCCAGAGTTGCCTCAAGAGGAAACAATGTCAATTAATAGAGTATTTTACGACGCATGAGATCGGTCCCGGTATCCCGTACGCCGGAGAAAAGCTCGTGACAGTACATTGACTTGATTAATACGTAGGCCAATACCCAATCTGAGCGGCCCGATGGGTGGGTCCCTCCTGGCCTAGTCCTGAATCGCTCAGGTACAGGTCAGGAGTTCAGGAGTTCAGGGTCAAGCGGGCAGCAGTCCCGGCTCCGACATGGCCGAGAACAGCCCCAAAGTCCGAGTTTAGGTAGCGATTAACATGTCATGACAGCGCATCTGAAGTACAGGTTCGTGATGTCTTCATCAGGCAGACCTATGCCCTAATCTCGGCAACAGCGGCACCGATTGCCTCGGCCAGTTCCGTCTCGCCGTGCACAATTTCATCATCGGCTGGCTTCTCCGTCATGACTCCGCCCGGCAGCAAGGAGAGCGACATCTCAACCCAGCCATCAACAACGATAGGAGGCAAGAATGCGCTAAAGAAGCTGCGCAACTGGTCTTTCTCAACGGGCTTGACCTGCACCTGCTTTCCCAGCGCCTTGGAGAAGGCTTCCTTCACATCGTTTGACGAGTAGTCCTGTGGGCCATGGAGTCCCATGATTTGAGGCTTAGAGGAAGGAGGCGTAGTCTTGATGAGCTCAGCAGCTAGCCTATGCCCGATATCTTTGACTGCGACCATGGGAACCTTCCAATCCAACGGCAGAATGGTGGAGAAAAAGTATGGTTGCGCTTCCTTCAACGTGCTGAGGTCCGCTGTCCAATTCTCCATAAAGTATCCACAACGGACGAAAACGATTTCGGGGACATTAGCCGATGCAAAAATAGACTCGGCAATGTGGTTTGTCTTGATTTCGCCCTGGATACGAATCAGCACAGCGCATACGTGGGGAAATACTGGCATGTCCTACAACTCCCTCGGACAGATGTGCACCAATGCTAGTCAGTAGGACAATTCGCCTCACGGTACCCGCTTTCTCAATAGCGTCACGAACGTTTTTCGATACCAGCTCAGCATGCGCGATGACATCTCGGCCGTCATAGATGGGTGGGGTAATAATCAGAACCGCATCGCTCCCAGAAAAGTCAAGGGTGGACGCGTCAGTGACGTCTGCCTTTGTGGCCGTGAAGTTTGGCTTGGCTGTAAACTCGGCGGGCACCTTTTCCAGGTTCCGATAGAGAGCATTGATCTGAATGGACTCATCTCCGAGGGCCAGGAGAGCTTGAACAGCCGCTCGGCCAGTTTTGGGGCTCGCGGGAGCAATGGTTACTTTCATTTTGATATTTGGAATTTTGCAACAGTTACAGTGAACAGAACTTTTTCGAATGGACCCAGGCTCGAGTATTTATCAAGACGACTGCCGTGCAGGGCCCGCGCTAGAGGGTAATCAGATGTTGCGGATTTAGTCAACTTAATTTGGACCAGCCAATTGCAGCAATCCCCCTTGCACCCACGAAACATTTCGCATGGTTCTTGGTAATAAATTCGGAGTGAGCCGTGATGGTCAAACGTGAATCGGATAATCACTGAAACGTATCCACAACATGATTGGTGCCGCCGAAGATCAAAACGTCATGCGGCTTTTAGCTCCGGGACCTTCGGGACCCCCAGGTTTCAATGGGACCATGCGCATTTCTCACATGTAAACAAGTTGAAAGTCCTCCATGCTGGATGATGGCCAAAAGTTTGAGATGAGTTTGACAAGATCACGTATAGCCCATAGTCTATTTTCTCAAGTACCAATTCACGCAGCATCATCGGAGAAGTTTTTACACAATGCCCAATGTTTGGTCCCGGTCTGTTTTTGAAGTATTTTAAGCTTTTCTACTTCCCGATTGCTGGAATAAGCCCCATTCATCATCACGACGTCTTAAGTCCGCAAACTCGCCGAGCCGCCGAAACTACTTCTTCGTGCTAAGTCGTATCTGATGTCAGCGCGAGCCTTGGAGTTACTGATTTATTCTCTATTGGTCATTTAACTTCAAGGCCCATTAATCCATAAGGCAGATGAATCGGACTGCTGGGTTGACCCCAGTATGGCACGACCTGATTGAGTCCTTGACAGTGGGTCGCCAATACGATAACGAAGCGATTCGCTCAAAGGGGCAAGAAAAAAGAGAAAAAGCAAAAGTTAAACTAAAGCAATACGTAAATTTCTACAGTCAGTTTCCACCTTGTCACTATTCTTGCTCATCAACTGACGATCACCACGTGGTTTTGGTCTTTGTTTTGACTCCAAAGAAGACAAAGGTTCGCCGAAAACAAAACGCTACGAGGCCCCTCTCTAACACAAGCAATCATGACTTAGCATGGCCACTGCGGCACTTTTGAGCTATGCTGTAATTTCCCGATGTAATAAAACTTGGCAATAAATGTACTGAGGCATCTCGACTGACTCTGGGCATTAAGGTGTACACAAAGCTCTCACTGTGAGCATATCAAGCCATTTCATGGCGTGATTAATACATCCACATCTACTGTCTTCTAGTACCCTCACAGGTGAGAGTTCTTTCGGTTACGTGTCAATAGTTCGCATTAAACATGGAGAGTTACACAGCACTTAGATAGATGGCAAATTGTTCTATTCAGAATCAATCTTGGAATATAATAGGCACCTGCATCTCAACACAAGGTCTGACACTGGATCTTGTACACAAACTGCCTCGTAAATTCTGCGTCTCCCAGCCAAAAGAATTTTAATTGATTGGCCACGCAAAACTTACTTTGCCCTCATCGTCAATCACTGGGCTTGTCTTGACTTCTGGACAGAAAATCGAGTTTTCTTTAGCCCATTTATGATACTTTGGATTCTTTAATGAGCGAATCTCGTGTCGATTAATTGAGACTTTTCGGAAGGCGACACGTTGGCATAGCTGGCCTTGATCACTCGGTTGCGCCAGACATAATAAAACTTAGCCAGCACAAAGAGAAGAATATTGCCGCAGCACATCCCAACAAGAGCTTTGTTTGCCGTGTAGTCTAAAAATTTATATCCCGTTAGAGAAAGCATCTACGATCCGAATCATTAGGGTACTCACAGAGAGGCTTATCATTGTCTCGATAGATGTTGACCGCGACGATACTTCCAACCTGGTACGTCATGTTGTACAAGGCAGAAGAGACTGCCCGTCGGGCAACCGACTTTGAGTTGCGACTAATAAACCCCACCAGGATCGAGTGTGTGTAAGGGATACCGTTAATACCCGTTAGAAGCGCGTATCTGATCCAAGGATTGGCATCGGGCTTGATCGCAATGAGACCAATAAAAAATGGCAGCATCCAAATGTTGCTCGCGGCAGCGACCAAGAGTCTCTCATTCAATTTCTCAGATAGCCATCCAAAAAAGAGGATCTATTGTAATCGTCAGAAAGGACACAAAATACACGCAGTCGGTGGAGAGACACACATTGATGGTAAATAAAATGTATCCTGGAATGGCCAAAATGTTAGACATGAACACACTGTAGCCAAGGTTCCGAAGAGTCAAGGAAAGATAGTTGGCTGTGGGCTGAAATGGAATCCAAACGAAAATTCCAAGCTGCATTAAATTTAGCCAATACCAAACATATGGTTGTTAGGGAAAATTACAATATAGATGGGCAGCATATCCTTATCCACGAGAGCATTAATAATTCCCTTCAAAGTGACTGCGGTGCGGTTGTTCAAGTCGCCTTTTGTTGGATCATCTCGGAGCAATCGATTGACCAGGATCTTCTCCTCTTCTTCAGTCCACCATTTGTTAGTACCATCAGCACGTTTAAATGCTCTCGCCGGTTCAGTAATGGATGGCGGCATGACGAAGAATGAGATGAGGCCAATAATTATGCAAAGGAGACCCTCAACCAAAAATCTAATGCAAGATATCAAGAGTTAAAAACACTCAGTTCAAAGATGTATTCGAACTTACAGCCATTGCCATCCAGCCCATCCCTGAACTCCTCTCATTTCCAGGAAGCCAGCGGCCAGAAGGCTTCCATAGGTCTGGGTGAGTGGTATCGCAGTCCAAAAGATGCTCAGCCGGATAGGCAACTCGTTGCTTTTGTAAAAGTATGACAAGTACAAAATCTGTACCCGCCAAATATCAGCGTCTGGAATTTACGTCAGGAATTAAAATTTCCTTACAGTCTCTGGGATGAATCCTCCCTGGATAAATCCAAGCAGTGCCCTCAGCAGCCAGAAGCTCCAGCGACTCTTCATGCCAGCTTGAGCCATGCAGAGTCCGCCCCAGAGCGTAATGACCGAGGGCGTGTACCTAAATGGACCGACCTTCTTACTAATCAATCCACCGGGGAGTTCGGCGGCCAAGAAACAAACGAGATAGATTGTCTGGCCGGTGTTGTAGTCATCTGTACTGACGCCCAGGTCCCCAAGCATGTTATCAGAAACGGCCCGGTTGATATTGCGTCGGACCAAGTCCAGGGACGAGAACATGATCCAGACCCAGACCATCACAAACAAATCCAACTAAATGAGGTAAAAATGCTGATCAGCAACCCGCTCATCTTGAACTGCCAACTATGCAGTTATATAAAAAGAGAATAAAAAAGACAATTGACTACGAAAGCAGGGTTTTGGTAATTACTTTCCTTTTAACGAGTACTTCACCCCTGGCAGACCATTGGAACGATGGATCGAACCTATGCCTGCACTCATATTTCACTTTGTCATATATATTCCTCCAATGTTCCGCTCGAGTGGGATCGGAAAAGATATGTGGCTCAATCGATCCGTAGTGCTCGCCAGTCGAGGGAAGGTCGTCGACGGAATTTCCAACGCCCTCGCTGATCGTGGACTGCGTGGCAGAGCCGTCGTGCGGAATATTCTTCTCGACTTTGATGGAATCCATTGCGGTAGTTTTACGAGCGAGTTTCGTTCAATGCTTCAAACACGGTGATTGCAGAAGATTGTATCGTAGAAGAAATGTGCTTGATAGCGAAAGCTCGTCTCAAAGCCAGTGGCCGACGCTTCCCAATTAAGTCATGCAGGCAGGGCCAATCACTAGATATCACCCCTGTAGATCGTGCGTTTGGCAGTTGCGTGCTCGCCCTGGCAAGTATCGTAATCCTATCAATTCCCAAAAATCGGGATGCATTAACCAATAGGCTCACATGGCCAAAAATGGGGTTGAACCTGATGTATTTGCCTCATACATCCATTGAGTAACATCGCTTATGGCATCATCAGCCTCCAAGATTTCGTGACACAATAAATCGTTGTACGTCATACAGTATTCTATGCATCACCTGTTAATTAGACACGTGTGATAAAGTTGAAGAAGCATATTCTCATTGGTACACATGAGAAGGCTCAATAGTCTAGTAATGGTAGTGAATATGAATTGAAATTTGTCGTTTATTCCGTATAGCAACACATTCATTCCTTTTTTATCCTTCGGAATCGAGTGACCTTTGACCCATCGCTCAATTCAACCTGAATTTCCTGATTCCTGTATCCAAATATATGAGGAACAATTGCGAATCGGATTAGGTAGTACACAATGCCCAACGATAGAATTCCAAGAGCAACGACCGACGATAGCCAGTACGGCAATGAGGTACTTCCCTTGCCTCCTGGCGGGCGAACAAAGGGCATCACAATCAGGAACTATTCACCAGTTAGTATTTTATAGGAGATATTAAATGGCAGAGGAAGCCTTACAATGTTCCCAATCATGTAGATGGCAATGACTACCCATGGTGTGCGATGGCGCGATTGAAAATTCTCATGTCGAGAAAGTCGCAGTTTTATTAACCCCGCGGTGACTGCGGTGAACATTACGGTCGTCGGATATGTGGACAGGCTGACAACAAACGTGAAAGCATCTCCCGCCGGTGGAGCGCAAATGAATAAGATGGTGACACCCAAGTGGAGGATCAACGCACTGATTGGCGTCTTGAAAGGCCTATTTTCCATGAATAGATTTGAGAATGGCAAGACACCATCTTTAGCGAGTTCTTGGATGATGCGAGCTATTGAGGTCAGTACATTTCTCTATAAGTAGATTGCATTTACAACTTACGGACGGTGAACGCTACTCCAAGAAGATGCCCAAGTGCCGAAAGAGCGACGAGCGAAGGAAGCGCCTTGGTCGCTGCTGAGTGGCCGAAAATGTTCTTGAACAGACTTGCAGCCACAGTGACCTTTGCCTCCATCATATCTTCTTTCGAGACACCTGCAAACTATAATTTTTATTAGTTTTACATGGTGAGATTTGCTAAATATGGCTTCTCTTACATAAGCGATATTTGCCAAGATGTAAAGGATGGTAAGCACACCCATGGATGCTGGTAGTGCGACTTTAAGTGTCTTCTCTGGATCACGGACTTCAGAAAGTACCTAGACATTGTAAGCTGCAGAATCCTAAAAGACGGGTATTAAAACTAACAGCGTTAATATTGTCGTAGCCTCCATATGCGAATATGACATTGAGAATGGCGTTTCCAATGCTGTATCCGCTAGTCGAAGTTCCTTTGAAGGCATTGGTAAAGTTATCCGGTTTCTCGATTTTCAAATGGCCGCCCAGAGCAGCGAAACCACAACACACGATGAAAAACAGGGTGAAGAGCTTCACGAGTGACAGCAAGTCTTGTAGCCATCTGCCATACCGAGGAGCCGCCGTATGGATGCCGACAGCGAAAACCGCTCCGGCAATTGCAATTCCACGTAGCTTCCAAGTGGTAGACTCGACACCGGCGGCGACGAGAATGTACGAAGAAAAGGTGATGGCATTGCTCGCAGAGATCTCTATCAACACGGTCAAATCAGTCAAACAGTAGCACACAGAATAATTCATGCAAGGAACTTACGTAGGAACACGCAATAAAAGATGTAAATGCATGTCTGCAAAAGCCGGGGGTGGAACGATCGCTCCAGGTAATTTTTGATACCACCCGATCTAGGAATAGCTGCACCAAATTCCAGCATGATGAAAGATCCACAAGTCGCAATTATGGAGCCAATCACCCAGCACATGAGCGCCATGCCAACGCTGCCTGAAGATTTGTAGATTGTGCTTGGCGTGGAAAAGATGCTACTTGCGGTTAGGTACCGATCGGTCATTTCACTTCATAGACATACCCAGAGCCGATGATTTTATTCACAACCAGTGAAATTGCCCCAAATAACCCAATGGTTCGTTCCTGCAAGATATGGTTTTCATTGACAGTGAGACCATCATGGCTTCTCGGTTCATCGCTGCCACTGTCAGTGGCTTGCGTTAACGTGACTGCTGTACAAGGTAATATTAGCTGCATGAAAGGCCAATGGGACACGGGGATGGGTGCACACCATTTATTTTGTCACTTTTCGAATCCATCTTGATGCGACTTCTCCGCTCTGTTACCGGGTTGGGTTGTGGGAGGATAGAGCAAGAGTTGGGCGGAAAAGATGCAATTCTCCATCCAATGAGTGAAGACTTTTAATGAAGGATAAATAAACATTTTAACCTAAACATTGGTGCCAGAAACGGGATGTTGTGGATGGAAGAGGGCAGGTCGCTAGGGAACTCGTTGAGGATGTTCAATCACGTAATGGCAGGCTACAAATTCGTGCTGCTTGCCTCAGCAACATTTGAAGCATTGTGGTGCATAACTCGACACTAGCAGCTTCAGTATTAAATGTTGGCTGGTTCTACATTAACGCGCAATGGCCCCCTATGAACTATTCTTCGAAGCATGCCCTGTTTTCTGGATGTCGGCGTGCCGAGTAGCCGAAACAATACGGACATGAGTCGCGCTCGTGCTAAGATACTCTTGCGTAATTGAAAGGCTACCATTAGCTGGTTTTATGTGCACAATATTCCCGGATGTCAGATTATTGGTCGCGTTGTAGACCCTGGTGGGATGGGCCGATGTCGTGCTCCAGGCCTGAGCTATCGTGATATAATGCCACACATACACTAGCCACTAATTTAGCAGTGACCGACTTGGTCGGGGTAATTGTTGCAATCCTATTTTATGAATAAAATTACTGCTAAATGTATAAAATTCTCTTGGGTGCCATTACCGCATTAAGAAATTCTCCGTCCAAGGGTTGCCAACACCATGTCAATTACATTCGAGCCATTTGAGGTCCCTGGCGCTAGGACCTACTATGGAAATGCCCTACCTTATGGCGTGCAGGTCAAGGCAGAGGGAGGGAATGTACCCCCCTTGGCTGAATCTCTTGTCGCTCTAAAAGAATTCTCTGCGTCAGGAAAGCTTCAAGCCCTGTTAGATCAACATGGTGCGGTACTATTCCGAGGATTCGGCCACCCATCTGCCGACACCTTTTCTCAACTCATCTGCACTGCTGAAGAAGCACGAGGCTATCATCCATTTGAGCAAATTGGTCTAGCGGGAAAGAGAACATCAGTGGGTAACCATGTTTGGACCGCCAACGAAGGATCCTCCAAAAAGCGATTTTATCAACACAATGAGGTTCGTGCCACAATGCATTCGACTACCAGGCCTAACCGTATCCGTAGTATTCGAGGTACACCCGCTTTCCATCCAACATTCACTTTTATTCTGTCAAAAAAGCACCTAAAGGTATGATCATTATTTCTATTTTTAAACCCAATGCCAATGAAATAAGAGAATTTAAGCTTACGATTTTAATTGCCAACAATAGGTGGCTTGTCGCCCATCGCGCACAGCGCCAATGTGTTTGACAAAGTCAACAGTGAAATCCCAGATCTAGTAAAGGAAGTTCACAATCGCGGTCTTGGTATGAAGATGGTGTTCCGCGCACCAGGGAAGGAAGGCGAAGGCAATGATAACCCATTTAACTGGGCGGGAAAGTTTAGCTTTGGCCAAAAGTTCCTTCCTGACGATGATGAGGAAACACAGAAGCAAAAGGCTGAGGAGCAGGTTAGACGGCTGACTTCGGACTTCAAATGGAACGACGATGATAGTCTTGAACTGACACAACATATCCCTGGTAAGAAGTTCCATAGTTCTACAGATATGGGCGCCGTAATGTTGACAAAATTTGAACAGGGATTCGAAGGGCTCCGGCTAGTGGTCGACCCATTTGGTTCAACGGGCTAGTTGGCCGACATGGAATGACGAGGGACATGCAAGCTCTTGATCCGCCGCATCTTGGCACCGATGGCATGACATGTAAGTGAAGGATCCAGCCTGAGTGTGATTGTCATGTGTTAATGATTTATAGACTTGCCTTCAGAATATGGCGATGGAACGCCGATTCCTAGGGAATATTTGAACAAATTGATTGAGGTCGTAGACAAAGAGGAAATTTTCCTCGCCCTTGAGGAAGGTGATCTTTTGTTTGTAGACAATTATCAAGTGTCCCATGGAAGACAACCTTGGGAGGGCGAGAGACAGCTTCTTGTGTCAATGTGGGAGGGTCCCACTCCAATCGGAGCATACTAAGTAATAAGAGGTCGACTCGCTTTAGTTCAAGCTCAATAGTGATTGATTAATCTCTATACAAATGATGTCTATGTGCGTAGTTACTGGAAGCGTTTACATAGTGACTGACTATGGATGGCACCACGATAATCAAGGAACAGTGCAAAAAATTACAAGAAATTGCAAAAAAGAAAGCCTCGCATATGCTCGCAATCGTATCTTATAGGAACAGCCCGATGCGGGGGTCGAACCCGCAACCTTGAGATCGCGTACTCGTAAGAGTCTCACGCTCTACCGATTGAGCTAACCGGGCGTGGCTCTTATTGGTTGGGTTTCAGAGCCCCTCACGCTAACCATATTGCCCAGTAGCGTAGCTCCTTCTCCTCCGCCACAGACACGAGGAACTTTGAGTTGAGCCCGGAAGTGCTTGGGTCATGAGCGTTCGAACCAAAGAACTTTGCGTGCTAATAATGTTTGCCATCTCATCAAGTACTGTTTTGCTTTTGCAGGAAACAGTTGGCCCACAAGCACTTCCGGGCTTAAAGGGATTCTCAACGTCTCCTCAACTCCAAATGCCACAGAATCGAAGCAATGGAACCATCCCATGGAATTATATGGACCCCACAGAGCTGCTATAATCGCTTGGGCTCGCAATGCATTTTTGGTTTTGGTCCCAGTGGTTTTCTATTTCTGACTACATGTGGGAGGATAATTTTCCAGTGTCATTGCTCAAATGCCATATCAGCATGAGAAGTGAGCTCTCAGATCTGAACGTGCATTCATACATTGAAGTGTACGTATTAAATTCAATTCTCTTGCAGCGTCATTCTCAAAGCTAGCTGTGCTCTAGATATGGCGTTGAGGGCCAGAATCCGGAAGAAGATTCGTCCTAGTTGGCAAGTCTGGATGTGCGACGACATGAGACGATGGACATGATCATGTAGGACATGAAGAATTCAATTTATTATAATTTAGCGGGATTTAACGCAACAATTGTTACCTATATTTGACATTCAGTAAGTATCAGCAAGTTTTTCACGCGCATACTTACCTCAGATCAAACAACGGCCAACAAGGTGTCGCTTTCCAAGTCAGCTTCGGGTCCGTCATCTTCTGCCCATCGCGCCCAGTTCGTTCGCCCCGTTTCTGATATAAAGAGACACCATCTACCAAGCCGAGCCTCGCACTTGATGCTACGACCCTCCAATTTATGCATAAGTCGCCCACCTGGAACACTTTCCATTGGTCTTCCTGCAGGACTCTGGCCGACCGCAAGGCCGTACAAAGAGACATGTTTCAACACAGGAAACGCATCCTCTTGGAACAAAGTCTCCTCCAACATCTTAACCAAAGGTCCACTGCCGATCCCGGTTCTGTTGTATCTCATGAAGGCTTCTGAGCCCCATGATTCAACCTCGATGTCTTCAGCACCAGGCCTGTGTTCTATGACCAGTACCTCCAAGGTTGTATTTGAGGCTAAAAGGATTCGCCTCCAATCCTGTAGACTAGCCTCGTCGGCAATTGACGACCAGACATAGGTGAAACCTAGGCCAAAGGGAATGTAACGACCCTGGGATGGTCGTCCAAGGTACAAATGCTTCAGCCGGGGAAATTCCAGATCCGGTATCTGATCTTCGTGGATGTCGTCCCCACTGTGGATTTTATTGCTTTTGGTGGGCAAAAATCCGCCAAGTGGCTGAGGAAGAATAGCCTCCCCTTCGAGACCACTCCAACGTGACGACCTCACTGGTGGCCCCAACATTCCAAGTTCCAATCGTTCCAATGTTCTGTTAGATCTCAGGGCCCAAGCCGCAAATTCAGGTGACACATAGCCGGAGAGCTTCAAAAATGAGAGGTTGGGGATGAAGGGTGCTGAGCCCACTTTCACAAGGCCATCGTCATAGTGGCCGTGTAGCTCAAGCGCCCTGAGGTTCGTAAAATGAGGCACAAGATTCCAATGTGGATAACGGTGCATGACAGTGCAGAGGCTCCTCACTCGAGTTGCAACCTGCTCCAATCGCCTCTGATCGTGGGCCTCGTAACAACTTAGGACATGAAAGAAAACTTCAGCTCTATATTGCGGGCCAAGACGACGCAAAATAGGCTCCGGGTGGTAAGTTCTTTTTGATGAGGGAATTAATGGTGGCGGGTGATTACACTCCTCTTGTGACTCGTGATATCCTATTTCATGCAACTCGACATCAGACCAAATCAGAGGCTCAATGAGCACGTTGATATGCCGGCAGACAAGGCTTAACTGAGCCAGATCATGTGGTAGTAGATATTCAGCAATAGCCAAAATTACCTCATGGGGTAAAGAATACAGGGCTGCAGATGCAGACATAGTTGGGATGATACGTGTTGCATTATTTGGGTTTCTCGTCGCGTCATTGATGCTCTACGAGATGTCCCCTCTTTTAACTTCCGTAGAAATCCTAAGGTTTTGGTACTAGTTTTAGACATATCATTGGCCTTCTATTAGTGTTTGAATCATGTGAAATAGCATGTGACGTATAGATAAAAGTGTGCCGGCCGGCCAAATCCGATCAC
This sequence comes from Calonectria naviculata, assembly GCA_003031705.1. Lineage (NCBI taxonomy): Eukaryota > Fungi > Ascomycota > Sordariomycetes > Hypocreales > Nectriaceae > Calonectria > Calonectria naviculata. The sequence continues at coordinate 21,298 of NAGG01000170.1, read as the reverse complement.
CACATTCCAGTGCAGAGCAATTTTTTGGGGTGCTTATCCTAGGGTGATGGAATACCCGAAATTCGAAAGCCCTTATGCCTCATTTCGAGGTTTACCCTCTTTACTATGACGTCGGTATCTAGACTTATTAGAGGATAAAGAGGGACAGGTAGTGGATCTTGCTGGATCCTAGTATGTAATTTATTCAACAAGCCAACCTCGTAATTTTTGGCAAATTTGCTAGCTTACCCTACAGTTAATGTTATCACAGAAACAATTTTTTTCTCAAGAGCCGTAAATAACTAATAGATTGTCAGCTGGAAAGGAAGAATTTGGGAGAAATTTTATCAGTTATTTGAAAAAGGGTTTGTCATATATGGAAAGCCAACTGCAAGTATTATTGTGTTTCTGAGAAAGGTAGTAAATTCATTTAATCCATCACAATACCGGAGATCATTTCGCAGTGCTCATGTTGGCATTGAATTGAGCGAGAAAAGTGAATCAGTAGAAATAGAATAATAGATCTCAATTCTTCAGTATGGGATAGATCCTGAGGATTTTCGTGGCATTGGACGTCAAAATGGCTGGCCATCATACTGCTCCCACTCACTTAACTGCTTTGCCGAACCGCTTCCGGCCACAAACCAAAGTCAAGCCAAGCTTGTTCGGTCTGGTGGTCTAGTGGTATGATTCTCGCTTAGGGAAAACCCTACAGCATAGCTTGCGAGAGGTCCCGGGTTCAATCCCCGGCCAGACCCTGAAGATTTCTTTTTGCTCTCGTGAGAAGGTATCGAGTGGGTCAAGGCTCCGTATGTGGAGGAGACAAAACCTACACTTATTTGTATGGAATGGGACCGAAGAAGCACTGGCTATTGAAACAACAAATAGAAGAGTAAATGTGGAGTTGAATGAAGGGTAGGTACATTTATTGAGCAAACTTGTCTAGCATGATGGCTTTCCTAGAATGGATCTTTTTTGCTGCCAGACTGAGTTGGATCTGCAAGGAGATGGTCGCAGAATACAAGGAACATAGGCTACATAACATATTTTTAGTGACAGATTCCGATATGCGGTGGCTGTTTCCGATCAATGCATTGCTATGATAGATGATGTGTTATTACTTCTAGCATGAATATCTTGAAGGGTTACTAAGGGTTTCCAAGACCATCCATCAACTTTTACAATCACTACATTTGAATCACGAACACTCAGACGAACTGTGATCTACCCCGCCGGAAAATTATGATCCCTGCTAGTTTGGGACTTCTGGTTGTGCTGAGGGCCACATGAAAAATCAGAATTGTGGGGCCATTGGCCTGCAAATATGATGGTGCGCAGTGAGGCATATAGTTAGCAATAAGATCGCCCAACGCCAACAATAAGAGCCACGCCCGGTTAGCTCAATCGGTAGAGCGTGAGACTCTTACGAGTACGCGATCTCAAGGTTGCGGGTTCGACCCCCGCATCGGGCTGTTCCTATATGATACGATTGCACTAGCGAGGCTTTCTTTTTTGCAATTTTTTGCACTTTTTGCACTCATCTACCTGTTCATTGGTAAACACGTATTACACCTACAATCAAGCATTAGAACTGTATGGTCTAGGTAGAAATCATACCTAGTACTGTGTTTAAATTAGGAAGTAATCTTTTTCTTCAATTTGTCACCGACGTCAACGAACCTCCAGGCATAATTTAATTTCCTTGGTTTTATAGCATAACAGACTCTGAACTACTCCAACCCCACCCCTTCATTTGCATTGAACGTCTATCTCGAGAATGAAATACAATTGCTTCTTGAAATCATGTTTGCAGATAATGCCTAAAATTGGATAATCTGTGGACCAAATAGATCAGGCCTCAGGCTTCTTTCCGTAAATCGAGCAACTATTCCAAACATTAGTATGGTACTCGCGGTTCCGTGTCGGTAAAGTCTGTACTTACATCGGCCAGTAGGCATGGACTTTTGGATCATCCAATTCCTTCCTCACCTTGGTCAGAAAGACGGTGACTTCTTCACGACTCCAGCCAAGGGCTCTCGTGAAAGGTGCCATTGTCAATGCCTCCAAGGCCGCCCCAGTGTTTTCGTTGTTCCATACACCGAGCTCCTTGAACTTCTTGTCCTTTGGCCAGTGGTTTGTTGGCCATTTGAATCGGCCATCGACAACATCGGTGAAGCCTGCCTTGGCCATGTCATCCCTAATGTTCTCAAACTTTACAAAAGGTCGGCCTAGCTTAACGGCGGCTTCATCTAAAAGTCTACACCACTTGGAGAGGATGTGGTCCTCCGTCAAAGTGTCGTCGTCGCACAGAAATTCGCATCCTACATCTTGTACTTCGACCCAGCCTCCTGGCTTAAGGTTACTGCAGAGGTTAGCTCTGGTACAATGAGGATCTTCAGAGAAGATAGCTCGGGTCTGACCTACGCAAAGACGTTGCGAAAATAAGCTGGCCAATCCTGGATGCTGAAATTCATAAATCTACTGTGGACATAGTCAAATGGTTCATTATAACTCCAATCCTCTTCGAGGTCGTCGATGACAAATCGAACATTGGGAGGGACGCTGGAAACAAATCAGCGACAAGGAATAGCTGGTGAAGATATACTTGGTTCATACAAGCTAGGTTGAATGGGTGAGAGATCGATACCCACTACCTACAAGATTCTGTTAGCAACACATACGCTAGTTGAGGGAATAAGATCGTACCTGGGATTCTGGATGCTCATCACCGTAGTCCATGGCCCAGATTCCCGTGCCAGTGCCCACGTCGAGCACTCTGCCAACCTTGGCATCGGATTTATTAGGAGGCGCTATACCAAGACGCCCGTCAAAGGTGAGAAGGCAAAGATGGTGCTGCAAATCTAATAAGGGTGAGATACCGATACCTGCCGCGCTCCAAAATGCAACTTACCCAGTCTTTCGTTCTCAATATCATCGTTAGGCATGTTGTATTCTATGCCAGCGGTTACATTTTGCATCACCCGAGCACAGTGAGGGTAATGACTTACTTCCTTCCTTGTACCCATGATATGTTCTTCCATTCTCGCGCCGGTACTCTAGAATTGAACTAGAGATACTCTGAGTTGATGATGCTGCATCCTAAATTCGGATTGATTAGCCGTGGTTTAAAAAATGACCAAAGTGAGCCATACACCACCCCAAGATGAATCTCCGTCGGTGTCATCAATCTAAACTAGGGATTAGCATTGCGCTACCTATAGATGGTGGTAGCGAAACCTGTTCGTCGGCAACCAAGACAACCTCTGCGGGGACTTGTGCCATTTTCGATTTGAGTCTGACTCTTTGTATGGTTTATGGCAATAGAATGAATTATTGGTCAATTCGAGAGATGTTTTTCTCGCAAAACACGGGCTACCCCTCATGTGCTGGCCGACCGAGCTTTATTGTGGCTCTGCCCCCTGCCAACGAGGCCGGTAGCGAGCCAATTGCGTTATGAAGGAAATGCATGTTGCTCCCATGAACCAACAGCGCGGGGTTGTGTTGGTCCGAATATGGGTCGGGCAATCAGGCGACCCCCTAATGGCGTGTAGAATGTGGTCAAATTCTCGGATAGACATGATTAATGAATGCATCCATATTTTCCTGGAAGAAAAGTAGATCCGAATATGCAACTATTAACTCGAATTCAATACCATTTTCCAACACAAGGCTTATGGTTCGTAAGGGTAGCACCTTACGACGGACTTTCGCGTCTCAATGTGGCAACTGTATGGGGCATGCAAGCCAGGGGCAGTTACTCCTACCGGACCATATTCCGGGCCAGCCACGAATGCGGAATGCCGCACTCGTACATAATCTTTGCCGAAACTAGGAAATGGGGCTATATTTCGGTGCCACTGAGCAGCATCAGTGCGGGAAATTGTAGCCAACTGTCGATTGCCATTTATTCATTCTGAGTCAACTCTCGAAATGGTAACCTATTATCATTAAATAGAAGGCAAATACATTTAGGAAAGCAAACCGTTAGTACAAGGAGCAGCGATTCTAGGATCCAGCAAGCCAAATACAATTTCGTCGCGAGAACTCGTTGTTTTACGGAGGTGGTGTTGGTGGAGCGTTGTCCAAGCGCCAGCCAGTTCACGAATACGAACCGAGCCATGTTACACCCATGTCACACTGGTTGGTAATCAACATTGCATTTGTTGATTGATGGATACAAAAAAAGAGTTTACCATGGAATTGATCATTACCACACAGACGGCTATTGTATATGGTAGCCGTAGTTAAGGCAAATCCCAGGCAAAAAATGCAAAAAGAAAGCCTCGCTAGTGCAATCGTATCATATAGGAACAGCCCGATGCGGGGGTCGAACCCGCAACCTTGAGATCGCGTACTCGTAAGAGTCTCACGCTCTACCGATTGAGCTAACCGGGCGTGGCTCTTATTGTTGATGGACGGCTGCTTAGCACCAACTCTATTCCTAGCGCAGCATCTCTGACGCTGATTCGTGAACAACACGGCCGGCAATTTCAGGCACATGCCAATATTGCCAGCTAGACACTCAGTAAAGGCCAACAGTATATAAAACTCATAGTTTCAATTTAATTTGTATCGTAATTGTCGGAATAAGTGTCGCGACTAGTAATAAAACCAAGAAAACGCTCCCAAAAGCCACCACCAATATCTAAGGCGACCTTGACACTGGTATAACACTGTATTAATAATCCTTCCAAATCTCAGCCAGCTGCTTGTGACGGGATGCAGCATCAGAAAATGGGGCCAAGTGCTGGAAATCGTCATTTGCAAAGCTCTCATACATGGAGCCGATACTGCGAGCCATAACTGGCAGCTCTTCCTGCCAATCTTGCCATGCCCAAGGTACCTTTTCCACCTTGTCCGTCTCAAAGTTGTGCACCTCAATTGTCACAGATTGGGCGTTGGCCTGCAGCGCCGCGGCAGTCTCCGAGATGAGGCGGATCTCTCCCTTCTCGCCGTGAATCTTCCAGGTCAGCGATGGCTCACCGGGGAAGGTCTGGCCGCGTCGGAAGCGGAACAGCACGCTGGATCCCTCGTTTGCAATCTCCGAAGCAGGAAGCGTACCGGTCGCAAAAATCAGGTCCGGTACGTCGGATGTGACCGTCTCCAGGATCTTATCGGTGGCTGGGTCACGAATGCCGACCTTGGGCCTCTGAATTTGAAGCTGGCTCTTAAAATTGCCGATATCCCCAAGAACATGCTGAACTTGATCAAACACTGAATCTTCGTTAGCGCTAGATTTCCATGTTGTGAGACTGTAACGTACGATGCCCAAAGCCAATGGTGAAAATATTGCCACCGACAGACTTCTGTGTAAAGTACTTGAGCCCCACGGGAATCACATCGCGGGCGTTTATACCACCTGAAGCATAGACTTCGCTGCTCAGAACTTTGCCAATGTGGCCCTCGAGCAGAAATTCGCGGAGCTTGATGACTGTCGGGGCAAGGCGGCCTTGAATGCCGACGATGGAGCGACCGCCACCTTCCTTGGCTGCGTTTGCAAGCTCGTCAGCGTGAGCCACGTCCTGGGCCAGTGGCCATTCAACATATACGTCCTTTCCGGCTTTGGCGCTGGGCAGTGCGGTCTCGTGGTGGACATCGACACGAGTCGCCACTACGACGAAGTCAATGTCCTTGTCATTCGCCAATGACTGGGGATCGCCGTAGGCCCTGGTCTCCTTTGGCAAATTAAAATGCTCAATGGCATTGCGGGCCGACTCGACGCTGCTGTTGCAGAGAGCCACGATCTCGTACTTGGCGCGGCCGCGGGGGGACAGCAGGTATGGGAGGTGGGCATTGGCAGCCCACGATGTTTTGGCTGTCGCAGAGAGCCCGATAATTGCAGTACGAATGGGAGCCATTTTTGTGTGTTTGTTTTTACTTCAAGATAAGATGAATTGATACGCGGTCTTCTTATTTGGGATCGTTGGCTTTTGTACGTCGCTGTGTACGTCGCTGAGCAGGGTGGATGATGCCATCCATGTGATTTCTAATCGGGCATTTGTAATACCCTTAGCGTCGCTTTAGAGTAGCATAGGCTGTACCTCAAACCACCACCGATCTCACTCTTGACTAGATCCGAACAAACAATTAAGCTAACTAAGGAAAATCCCGTATGCTGAGCTGGGTTGGGACTAGACCCGGATGTATCGGTTTTAGTTGGTACTGATTTCTCAGCCATCTCAGGCTCTGGCGATAGAACCCGAATCTAGACATATGAATGGAAAGGCACGCTTTCTAATCTCATGTGGTAAGAAAAAATACCAGACGGCGATACTGGAGTTTATTAAACTTTCTAGATAATACCTAGGTAGGTTCTGGAAGCATTGTGCATCCAGTAAATCCCATACATTGCCTCGACTTCGTACGGTCGTCTTATCACTCCAATTCTTCGATATATCTCACCCTTGGCCATGTGCATCCCCGTTTTAACCAGAACAAGAGAGACCCCTTCCGAAAGCAACAATAAAAACACCTGATTGTCATTGTGTTGCAGAGAGGGGTCTTCAGTGAGTATATAATCAGCAAAGAACGATAGTCGCAATGGTGTTCTCGTTGAAGTCAACAATTCCAGTTCGAACCCAGGTGGAACGCATGCATCCAATGAATTCGTAAACATGTTGTGGCACAAACGTGCTGTGCTTAGCAGTCCAGTGATCAATAATAGAGATGAAAAGATCTGTCCATAAGGGCTCTTTCCTTTCTTAATGATAACATCCCATACTTTCGCAGGAGCATCGTTCTGGTTATTCTTAATCTGGATTTGTGATTCTGAATGTGATCGTGCTTCGCTCTGCCTAGAGGGATCATGTGTGCCTTGGGTTGGGTCCAGTATCTGTCTGGCTTGATCAAGAATACCTATGAGTTGGCTGGCCTGATCTACAGAGTCCAGAACATTTCTGGACTGCATCGCACTGCCCAAAAGTTCGTGGGCTTGATCTAGAAAACCCAGGGCATCTGTGACATGAGAATGCTCATCGGATAGATATTGCAAATCCTGTCTTTGGCGACCTGGCTTTTGAGTGAGACAAAGGTCTTGGCTGGCATTCAGTACACTGCTCATAATCTGGTTAGACTCAGTTAAAACATCATCCTCCGTATTTGGACTCATATCTGGATACTCAAGGAGCCGGATGATGCGAATGGTAGAGTCTAGAGCTTGGTTAAGAAAACCTAGGACTTTGCCTAGTTGGTTTTGCTGGCCCTGATATCGAATAACTTGATCTGGACGATTTCGGGACCAACGTGCGGTAGACCTCATAAAGCCGTGATGGCGAAAGAGTCTGCTAATATATGTAACGTCGCCTTCCGTCATCGTGTGTGGCCAAAAGTAGGTCCGCCGTAATTCTTCCTGGTTCCAGTATTTCACTTGCGTGTTTGCAGATACCCAAGACCAGGAAGGCCCCCTGTACTGTGTGCGGCGACGCAAATTAGGGAGGAGCTTATCCACTCTCCATGCCAGGTTCTCAAGTAATGAAACCTTCCACAACCCGGCACAGTATTGGCTAGAAAACAAAGGATCGAACCGCTTTGCCAGCCCAGAGAGTGCTGGAAGGCAATCTGTATCTCGTGTCAGGTTTAATGCTGAGTATTGTTCCACAATATCATGCCACTCTTTGACGGATTGTTTCCAAAGGCCGTACACCAAGCATGAATCGATAATTCTCGCATGCCAATCCATAAAGGATTCACGCATCGAGTAAAGAGCTCCCTCTGATGTTTCCCTCAGTTTTTCTTCTTCCTTGTCTTGTTCCCCATCTTTGCTTTCGTCATTTTCTGCTTCAAAACCATGTCTTTCTTCCGGTGGCGCAAAGATAGTAATGAATTGTCTGATCACTTTTCTACACCAGTCTTCGAAGGCTTCGCTGCTGAACCCTAGAGTAGCGCGATACTCGTCAACCTCTTGAAGCCACAGTCGAATTTTTCTATAAAGAGATACAAGAGATGGAGTAGTGTCGGGCAATAATTCTTGGCATAACTTGATAAATGCTTGACGAAGGATATCATGTCTCTCTCCACGAGTCTTCATATCCCGTAGATATAAAGGACGTGCAAACTGTCTGCTGTTTGGCAAACTTCCGCACTCGCAAGTAGTTACTTCTCTACACTCCCATACCAACTCTTGTTTTGAGAAATGTAAGACTCTAGGCGATAGAAAGCGTTCTTGCAACGCCCAGCCCCTTGTGAGCAACTTCGGGTTCTCCCTGGACGTGGGATCTGAGGAATTCCAGTGGTAAAGTTTATGGCGTACCTTTAGTTGACGGAGATGGTCGTTATTTTGCGGGAATTCCGATAATTCGTAGCTGACGGTACTGATCGACTTTTGAAACATGCCAAAACTACTCGACTCAGAAGACGTTGCCGCTAATGTGATGTAAGAGTTCTGGTATATCTCGTCCATTTGAGATGACTCCGCGTGCCAGTCGTCCTCATCATCCTGTAAAATACAGAGCGCATCTATCCACAAATAAGATATTTCGAGCATCAAACAATACCGAATAGCGTCCTGAAAGGTTTTGGGGAGTTCCCCCCACGGAATGCTGTGTTTTCTATCGCCGAGGTTGCTTCGCGTTAAGGTGCAAGGCAGGCTTGAGCCCCAGCAATAACTCAAGGCCGCATATTTATCGGGTATTTCAGTTGGTTCGACAAGTCTAACACGGGGGTTATCCGCAGACGGTTGCAGATGAAGGACCCTTCTCGGAAATGGAAGGTGGGTCGTAGTCCTGGGTTCGCTGAGTAGGGAATTTTTCAAGGATGAAGTACCGGATTTGAACATAGTATTTCTGGTGTTACAAAAGATGTGATTTTGGATGCATGATTTCAACTTCGATTCAGCCCATTGTTTTGCCTGTGGAGAGAGTGGATGGCCATTGGTTTCTGTTCTTTGAGCAATGGTACCGTGGGCTGTCAAAAATTAGCCATCTAGGGCAGAAACGGCATACTCGTAAAAATGGTGCCTCACCATCCTCAGAAACTGAATAGAATTCAAGAACAATTCTGGGCCATCCCTCGACAAAATAGACCTCCAAGGTAAGGGTTTGTGCCTGCGGAGTGAGGGCATGGCCATACACTCTCGATACGTCGGCTGCAAACGACCATGTATCGTCTTGCATGGCTTCAATTCCGTTCAAGAGACATTGACAAAATCCGCATTTCCCTTCATGCACTGACTCGAGGAGTTCTGTCGGCGTAAACTCGATATAGAATCGCGAACTTTTGTCATGTTTCTGAAGGTCGCGACAAACAGTACAAGATGACATCGCGAAAGAAAAAGACCACTAGCATGTGGCGAGCGACGGCGAAAGGGAAAGCGCAAAAAAGGTTTTATGCCAGCTAAAAAGTCTCTGATTTCTGTCATACGAAAACTAGGGTATCTTTGAATAACGAAGTTAATTCGACTAGAGTAAGAGAAAAGTGAAAGAAAACCCGCAGTCAGACTCTCGAGGTGGCTGTGCAACATAGCCCCGTTTTCTACATTGGGTGCACCTGTATATTCCAGCACCACTGGTTGATGCAGCCACAAGAGAACCAATCAGCCACGATCATGTCCAGGGTTGAGCCAGCCAAGCCACTACCTCCCTCAATAACGAACGATGTAGGCTTGCAAGGGTTTCGGCATCCGCACCAATCACCTCATCATGAAGACTATCTACAAAATTCATTTGCTCATATTCTAATTTCTCCAAGTCTCCTCTAATTATTATGCTCTATATAAGCTCGAATATTTCACAAATGCTGCGGTTGATGCATATGAGCTCAAAGTATACGTGCTCCCATCAACCTTGCCTCAAATATTTTTGCCGAATTTAATCTTGGGTCCTTGTCGTACATATATCGAAATGGATTGAGCCTAGTGCTATTGCATTAGAGTACCGGGCATCGCTGAATTTAGAGTCGACAATACTAGTTTTTTATACATCTACCGAGACCAGAAATGTTTAACGTGTGAAGATTTAGAACCAAAACTGCGTGTCATTCTTGTAGTTGAATTATTGCCGTTGCCACGCATAAACTGGAATTTATGATGATTTGCAGGCAGGTCACTACGTGCGCTAATTGGTGCAGAAGCTTTTGGGGAAAGGCTGGCACAATTCTTCATAGAATAATTTAATCTTCCAGTAAATACCGCAAGTCAGAGTGTTATAGGGTCAGTATGACATGAAGCGCGGCGAGAGTAAGTAGAAGAGCAAATAGTCACTGACAGAAAACAACTCAGAACACAGACCTGTAACCAGCCACTTGAACATGCGGACAACCGCTCAATAAGAATTTAAACAGAAAGATAATTTAATACATGAAAGGAAGTGTTGAACTGAGCGAGGCGAGATGGAACACGAGGCGCAAAACTGCATGCCTGGCCATGCTACCCCTCCATTAATAGAGCAACGTGGGCTAAGGCGCTCGGATGCATCATTCTATCCTCAAAATGCAGTATCGGGCCTTTTTCTTACTGATAAATTCCCTCAATGCATCATTAAAATCAGCCTACGCTTGCTAGCGACAGCTCTAGCAGTGAGACAAATGTCTTATGATGCCACCACCAAAACTCACCATCGACGAGCCCAAGCTGAAAATCCCCTGTCATCCACTAATTGTATGCATCGGAGCCCTATACCTCAGACAAAGCTTACGCAGATGACGAGCTCATTCATGGCTGCTCCCTGCAAGGCAGTTTAAGCGTTTACCGCCTCCCGCTGCGTGGCGCTTGCACCCGCCCAAACGCACGTTCTTTACGATAATCAAGCCACCCGGTAGCCATTATCACATGAAAATGAAACCAGAATAACTCTCAAAGAATGCCCCAGAAAACAAGGCTGAATCACCTGGGGATTCTAGAACGTCCCAAAGATTCAGCTCGTTCCGAGACGCAAGGGAGGATCAAACAAAGGGCGTGCGCGTTGAGAAACACGGTGCATTCCAGCCATACCGCCTCCGGGGGCATGGGTGACTTGTTTTACGGAATTTTATGGAAACCCACAGGATCGACGGGTGACTCGGTTTTGCGGTGCTAGCGATGCAGGTCTCGCCGTCTTCCAGGCAGACGTATTTACGAGCATTGAGGGTCTGGTGTTGTCCGTGAGCTGTAGTCGAACAAAGCGGTCGTTGGTTTTATTCTTTGCTAGCAGTTCCTTGGCAATGTCATTGGCCACTTGCCCCACAGAGGCCCGCAACACCGTGTCGATGACGTGATGTTGAGGCGACAGAGCACGAGTGGCGCCTCGGCCCTCGGCAGCAGTTAGATCAGAAGAAACGGCCAACGGGATTTAATTATGGTCATTTGAAATTGGTCCAATTGATGCTTGATAAGCATGCTGGACCTTGCGTCTAGAATCAGAGCTGCAAAACACTTGTTCCCAATATCTAACTTGGTATAGGGTGGCGGTGGCGGAATGAGCAAATGATGCAACGCGAATCATTGAGACATTATTGAGAGATGCTCAGCTTGTTGATTATTTTCAATAGAAATTTCATAAAGTAAAAGTATAATACTATATACGATTGTTAGGAACTGTCATTGAATTGGTTGTAGGTTGATAGTCTGTAGAGGTGCACGTGGCTAAGACTGAGAAGAATGCTGAATCTTTTCCAGTCAATTGGATTATGACTGATCTACTTTAAACCATCTCTTGAATAGCTTCAAAAGATGCTTCTTCTAGAGAAAAGCTTAAGAAGCTCGACAACGGTAATCAACTCAGGGTTAGCACCCAAGCCTGCCATGGCTGTCGTCGGCTGCGGTCTGGAATCCGTCGGACGAGTCCCAATAATGGCTGCCTAAACGCAAATCAAAAGACCCTTGCATAAAGTATGGATTAGGGTTAATCGATATTTAATTTATCGCTTCGTTGCAGTCTGGCGTTGATCCTGTGGGACTGTCCTGCTCCCCTTCCTGCACCAGACGATACAACGGTGTGGTGGTAGCACATCTTGTTGGCTTCGGCGATTCCAACAACCCTGAACGTTGTACGCTGCGCGCCTAATGCACATCGGAATCACGTACGGAACGATTTCTCCTGGAGGGATAGTCGATTGTCCAAGTGACCGACCCCTTCGACCACCGGACTCCGTCCACATTTGCCTGCCTCGTGTGTCCCCGGAGTCGCAGCAGCGGGCAGGGATCACTCCTCGAACCCCATGTCGACAGGGGAGGATGGGGACGAGGATCCCCACCACGGATGCGACTGGGCACACCCATGTGAGGCTCTGGACCTGGTGATGCCGCCGACGGGGTTTATATGCGCCAGCGGCTGCAGCCTTGGCGATTGGGCGGTCCCCCTTCCAAAGGGTTGAGCCGCCTGTTGGAGATGGGCGGGCGATATATTGACTTTTCGTCACCAATGAGGAGAATTGGGCTTGTCTACGGAGCAACTAGGGGCTGGAACGTGGGGACTTGGCTACGGCGACTGGGAGGAATTGCCATGTTGAGTAAACCGTTTCCCTGAATATCCCGAGCCTTCTCGAGCGCGACCACACGTTGCATCGAGGTGCCCACATCTTTTTTTCCCTCCTCTCCGTCTCGACCAACGGCCACTGGCCGCACCCCATCGAACGAGAGACGCCATCATGTGATGGCGAAAAGTAATTCCAACCCATTCCCCCTTGTTGTGGCTCGCTTATCTAGCCTTTTGGCCAATGTCGTAGCGCGAGTGTGGCCACCGCAAGCAACAAAAAAGACAGAGAGGCCCACAGCGCATCGTCTTTCCTCATGAAGACTTTTTGGGGTAGTGTTTTTGGGGAAAAAAGGAGGGGAGAGAGGAGGAGAAGGGGGGGCAACATTGGGATTGGGGTAAGCCGGTCATCCCCAGTCCGTCCCACCGTGAGGCCACAATTGCCCGGAATCCTTCTTGGGGCGGGCTGGAGAAAAGGTGAGACATTGCGATCAGACGAGAAGACGGTCAAAGGATCGCAGGATAATCATACCGGCGTCCTCGCTTGCTGCGGGATTTTTGCCCTTGGGGCATTAGTTAGACGTCGACAGAGTTTTTCTTGATGCCATCCGCGTTGGGATGCGGTCGGGGAGAAGCAAAGCAAGGCAAGGGTAGCGCCGTGTTGGTGGTGGCACCATGGGCGTTCATTTGCCGTCTGCAATGGGAGCCAAGCTGAATGGGGAATAAATTGAGATGCCAAGAGATGATGAGGCTGAAGTTGTTTTTTTGTCTTGGTATTGATTCGCTACATGGCAATGCAAATAGCAGATCTCGACGACACGGCCACAGACTGACTGAACAGAAGCCGTGCCGGTGCTTGCATCCTCACCCAAGGGCCGCCGAGGGCATGATTGCTGGGCGATCAGGTCGACCGCCCGCTTCGACTTGCACGGCTCCGGTGTCAGTGACGCAATACATGTTCCAAGGGCCGCAGCTAAAGTGGAAATAAAGGTGAAGAGAGCCAGACGCTTATGCCCGCCCGGTGGGGACGGTGGGACCTCGAAATACTGCTGCCTGTTCGTCCCCGGCCACCTCATGACCTGGATCAATTTATTGCGGTGGCTCTTTTTTTTCTCCTTGGTCTCTTTGCAATGACCTCTTGTTCAGGTTTTTTGTGGACTGTGTAATACGTCATGCAATTGAGTTTGGGTCCCCCATCAAATCCCACACGCACACTCATTATCTGTTGCGATTGCTTTGGTAGATTGAGCCCAAACGCTGTATCTGAAGACGGCCGGTGAGTGTGGGCGCCCGGGCCATATCTGAAAGCGTCCAAAAACCCACCCCCATGTTGTGTGATGCCGGGCCAGATAACCCACCTCCACAAACGGTGTCTCACTGTACACGACACAGCGCAGCGCAGTAAAAAAGAGGACCATCATGGTTTCAATCCGGCAGATGATAAGCCGCACCCGGCTCTGCGGGAGTAAAAAGACAAAATGTTTCGTCCTGGGGCGCCCCTCAACTCCGTAATGGCGCCGCAGATCGGCCGGATAGCACGGCTCATCCGCGCCCCCACCGGCCTCGACCTCTTGCTCTCCACGGGCTGCTTCGACGCTCGGAATGGGTCAATGTCTCTGGGAACCAGCCGAATCATGGCAGAAACGTGCTGTGTGATGTCAATTGTGGATTCCTGCTGGTGCTTCTTCTGCCCATGGGCAACATTGACTGCACACCCCCCCGGGGGGGAGTTGGCTCTCTCATGAAGCAGTATGGTCCACCCCCGTCTGGAGATTTTTTCGAGACGACTTTAAATATCAACTGTCGAACCCCGTGGGGATGTAGGTAGTAAATCACCAACGTCGGCCAAGCAGCGACAGCTGTATACCAAAACCCACAATTCATCAGAGCCGGTTCTCTTGATCTTACTCTTTTCACCTACGTTCTATTTTGCTTCGTTGCATTGCATATCCCCAACATGTCGAGCAGGAGAAGCTCCGACGCCAACTATGGCATCGAGCACAAGGCTCACTCGGACGACACGCCGTCGAGCCACGACGAGAATGTGCACATTGCGCACGCGGGCCCCAAGCAGGAGCCCCCCGCCAACGCAAAGTACCCCATCACCGAGGAGGACTGCTACTCGGAGCTGGGCTTCAGCTTCCCCTCGTGGAAGAAGTGGTACATCCTGACCGTCATCTTCTGGGTGCAGGTCTCGATGAACTTTAACACGTCGCTCTACTCGAACGCCATTCCTGGCATCTCGGAGGAGTTTGGCGTCAGCGCCCAGGCGGCCCGCTGCGGCGCCATGATCTTCCTCGTCTTCTACGCCTTCGGCTGCGAGCTGTGGGCGCCCTGGTCCGAGGAGCTCGGCCGCTGGCCCATCATGCAGCTCTCCCTGTTCCTCGTCAACGTGTGGCAGATCCCCGTCGCCCTGGCCCCCAACTTTGCCACCATCCTGGTCGGCCGAGCCCTGGGCGGCCTGTCGTCTGCCGGAGGCTCTGTGACCCTGGGCATGATTGCCGACATGTGGGATGCCGACACGCAGCAGTATGCTGTTGCATATGTCGTCTTTTCGTCTGTTGGCGGTTCCGTGCTGGGACCTATTGTTGGTGGCTTCACTGAGAAGTATCTTCACTGGACGTAAGTGATAAGTCTGTTCCGTGTTCTGTTTTATTTGGTTTTACTTTTTATTCATTATTTTATAATGTCTTATTAATTTTAACTTTCTTATTTTATTTACCATTTTATTTTTGTTGTAAACACTTAGAATAATACACTAACAAACACTTAGATGGTCCATCTGGATTCAGCTCATTTTCGGAGGTGTTATTCAGCTGATTCACTGCTTCACTGTCCCCGAGACCCGCGCCACCATTCTCATGAACCGAATTGCAAAGAAGCGCCGTGAGGAAACCAACGCCAACGTCTGGGGCCCCGATGAGCTGGTTCCCTTCAGCCAGCGCTTCTCGTGGCGCGAAATCTTCGTCACCTGGACCCGCCCCTTCAAGATGTTCATCACTGAGCCCATTGTGCTGACTCTCTCGCTGCTTTCTGGTTTCTCCGACGCCCTGATCTTCATGTTCATCCAGTCTTTCAGTCTCGTCTATGCTCAGTGGGGCTTTGGCACCGTCGAGGTTGGCTTGTCCTTCATCGCCATCGGTATCGGCTATGTCATTGCTTGGTTGCTCTTCCTCCCTGCTATCAAGCGAAACATCAAGGAGCGAAAGGAAAAGCCCAATGATGAGCGAGCCCAGTATGAGTCTCGTCTGTGGTTCCTGTTGTACACTGCGCCGTGCTTGCCCATCGGTCTCATCGGTTTCGCTTGGACAATTCAGGGACCACCCGTTCATTGGATCGGATCCATGATCTTTGTGGCTATTGTCGGTATCGCGAACTATGCTATCTATATGGCAACAATTGACTATATGATTTGCGCTTGTGAGTTGTTGTTGAGAGAAGTTGTGGTGTTGTTGGTGTGTTGGACTAACAAGTTGCAGATGGACCCTACTCCGCGTCCGCCACCGGTGGCAACGGATGGGCTCGCGATTTCCTCGCCGGTGTGTTGACAGTGCCTGCAACTCCCTTCTTCCAAAATATTGGCAAGGGAAGTGGCAAGGAACTCGAGTACGCTTCGACAATTCTCTTTTGCATCTCGTTTGTGCTGGTCATTGCCGTCTACGCCATTTACTGGTGGGGCCCCACACTCCGCAAGCGATCGCCGTTCGCGCAGAAGCTGGCCGACGAGCGCATGGAGCACCACGGCAACATTGCGCATACGGGTAAGTTTCGCGCTCCGTCCATCAAAGAAGAATAACGTGAAAGCTAAGTGACGCGAATAGGCTCGACGGGAAAGGCTGAGATGCAGCGTGTCTAGCTTGGCGGGGTAAGGCACATGCGCATGTGGTGCGATGCCATGTCAGCAACAGAGGAGGGGTAACTTGCGAATGCTTTCTTCGTTTTTGTTTTTGTCACTGCGGGATAGATGATCTACTGTGTACTACATTGCTATTACAGGGACAGGAGCAGGAGTCGAAATGGGTTCAAATTGCATGCAAATCTGTACAGCAGCAGCTAATTAGATTCCGAGCTTGACGAAATGATATTCCGTTGATGAGCAGCTTTGGGCACCAAGAACAGAGCAACAGAGACAAGAGGCCACCCAATCAGCCTCGCCCCTCTGCCAAGTGATTCGTGAGGTCGGCGTTGCCGGGAGCGTTGACATGCCCTCCTATAAATAATCGCATTAGCCTCGCGCCATGCCAGACGCTGCGTGGGCCCGCCAAGATGCCGCTGCCGAACTGCCGGGCGAAGCGCTGGGGCCGGGATCCGACAGGGCCTGACAGCGAGCCTCACCCACTGGCCACGGCCCTACGTGGCAGCACCCAAGGGACCGCTTCGGAAGCTTGGGGAACGCCGGCACCCTCAGGGACCCCTTTGGGACCCCTCTGCACCTTGCCAAGAGGCCGTGACTGGGGCGCTGCGTCTCAGCCAAGACGATAGCCGTGGCGGTGATTGGCCTGCAGCGTGGGCACAACCAGTGGCGCAGAGCCGTCAGCCACTCTGGGGACACGCGGGGCGGGGTTGACGTCAAGGTTGGTATACAACCGTTTGTCTTTATAAAGACGACCTCGTATCCCGCTCTTGGTTCTTCTGTTCAAGCAGCAAACAGCACTAAAAAACACAGACACCATCATGAGCGGCCACGACTACGACTATCAGCGTCCTCCCCAGGGCGAGTACCCTCCCCATAACTCGGGCGGTGGTGCTGCCGACTCGTACTACGGCCAGGGCGGCCAGCAGCAGTACGGCCAGCAGCAGCAGCACAACCAACCCCCGCCTTACGGTGGCCATAGCTCCCACCAGGGCGACTACCAGCAGCAAGGTGGCTACCAGCAGCAGGGGGGTGGCTACCCCCAACAGGGAGGCTACCCTCAGCAGCACCAGGGCGGTGGCTATCCCCAGCAGCAGCAGGGTGGCTACCAGCAGGAATACGGTCGCGATGATGGCCGCCGAGACGACTACGGCCGTCGAGATGACGACCGACGCGAAGAACATGGTCGCCGTGACGAGTACGACTACCAGCGCCCTCCCCAGGGTGGTGACTACAACCGACCCCCTCAGGGCGATTACAATCAGCCTCCCCAGGGTAGCTACAACCAGCCCGGCAACTACGGCGGTCCCGGCGGCCCTGGTGGCCCCGAAGGCGCCGATGGCGACCGCGGCGTCATGGGTGCTCTCGCCGGTGGCGCAGCCGGTGCCTTTGGTGGCCACAAGCTCGGAGGCAAGATGACGGGCCACAGCAAGACCAGCGCTCTCGTCGGTGCCCTCGCCGGTGCCTTTGCCGGCCACAAGATGCAGGACGCCGCCGAGGACTGGAAGGACGACCGCGACGAGCGCAAGGAAGAAGAGAAGCGCCGAAAGGAAGAGGAGAAGCGTCGCGATGAGAACCGACGCCGCCACAGCCGCTCGCGCAGCCGCTCTCGAAGCCGCTCCAGCAGCCGCCACCGCCGTGATCGCGGAGGTGGCGACAGGCCCCGCGGCGGAAACTACTCCGGCAACTTTACGGCTTCGTCGCGCGACATCCGTCTCGACGGCGACAGTGAGCTGCGCGCCGAGTGCAGCCGCCCTGACGGCTCTCGCCACTCCAGCTCCCTCGACCTGAACCGCGTCCTCTCCAACGACGACGGACGCTTCCGCTGGTCCTCTGGCGGTGGCGGCGGCGGTGGTCAACGCACCGTCACCGTCCAGCCCGGCGACACTCTCCGGAACATCGCCGCCCAGGTCGGCACCTCCTTTGAGGAGATTGCCCGCCACAACGGCATCCAGAACCCAGACATGATCTACCCAGGCCAGGTCCTCCAGGTGCCCGGCGGCGGCGGCGGCGGCGGTCACCACCACCACCACCGCGGCTTTGCCTCGTCGGCCAAGCACGTGCGCCTCCGCGACGGCGGACAGAGGCTCGAGGCTGAGCTCCGCCGTGACAACGGCGACTGGGAGCACGCCTCCATCAACCTAGACGAGAGGATTGAGAATGACAACGGTCACCTCCGCATGGTTTAAAAAATAAACAAGAAAGAAAGGTTTAGAACAAAAAAAGCGGGCATTGGCCCTGGATGGTTGGCAACATCCCTACGTTTTTGGTAGTATCATTATTTTAGCGTACGAGAAACCCTCATAAAAAGATTGTATTGTGTATTATTGCCACATCATTGGTTCCTTTTGCAACGTGACGTCTAATTTGAGCTCATACCCGTCTCGTGTCCCTCTTCCTCTGGGGCTGAAATAAACTTAGAGTATTAACTCTATCGCTTCTTAATTAGTCTTCTCAGTATGCCTAATCGCGGTCCCTGGACTTACGTATGTCGGGCAGGGCTGAGCATGTCTGCCTGCAAGGGACGCCACTCGAGTATTGTGGGGGCGACGTGCCAAGAAGCATCTGTGCCTGAATTAAGGGCAAGGAGTGGATCATCACCATGGTGTTTAGAGTTGTTGGGAGGCCCACACTGCGTGTTCTTTTCTTGGACCGACGCATATTTACATTCGCTCCTCTGGAAGCTTGACAAGACTATGAGCGTTTTGTTTCCGATAGAGCAATACCTCAACTGAATAGCTAGATATCTTAGTTGGGTTACGTTGGCAGACGGAAGATATGCCCGGACACAGTGGAGAATCAGACATTGCTGCCTTGAGCGACATTTCGGAAAATGCAAATTTCCCACCCCATCTGACCAACCTTGTTCCATCACCCGACGATCATGGCCTCCAAGGATTTCCACTGATCCCCGGCTCAGAGGTTAATCTCCCCAGCCTTTATGAACCCCGGCGTCCGTTGCCATTCCCCGGACTCTACGCCAAGCCACTGAGGGGCCACTGTTACTGGAGGCTGAGCAAAGCTTAATGTGTAGTGCTCGATGGGGTTCATCACCCTAGTACCAAGCCAGCCACGCTATGAGTTCAAGTCAAGATAAAAATAGGGCCTGAAAGTGACCCCGGCCTCGGCAGATACAATAAGGCAGATCTCAACAAACTCTGGGTTATTTGGACAGACGACTGCGGGGACTATGGTGCCCGGATCTGGCATGGGCTATGTTCTCATGTTTGTATTTCCGAACGCCTTCGAGGGCGGAAGTTGAGCGTTGTATTGGCACGCCGAAACAGTAAATGGACCTCGGCCCCTGAAAACACCGACCCTGAATGGCGCGGAAAAGTAGAACAAGAACAAGGGCAAACCTGACGCGAATCTACTCGTATAGTTTATGCCCAACAGAAAACAAAGTTGGACATCTTGAAAATATCGACCCCGAAGAAGCCCAGAGATTGGACGAGTAAAGAAGAAAGAAAGGACCGCGGATCTCTACCCATGGCACGGGAAAACTGACAATCCTTAAACGGTTAAAAGAGTGGTTGCCCAAAGCCACGGTCCGTATTATAGACGGCCACGACTTTATCAATTTTGCAGAAGCCGTCCATGCTGAGAGAGGTGCAGAGCATTACAATTCGCGCCGAACAGTTCGCCAGGAGACCTTCAGTGTCCGGCAGCTCATACAAAAAGGGCATACAGTGCTCATCCCTGCATGCCTCGCGGCAAACGAAGAAGATTAGGCAATCTATGCCGAGCACCTTTAGATGGTTCGCGGCACCACAGACAACCCAGAAATGCTAGGGCCAATAATGGGCTCCCAGGGGAGTCACTGCCCCCTGGAATTGGCTGCTCGTGGGGTTGGCAGTGTTGGTAACGTCGTGGTATAAAAATGGCCGCCATGTTAGACATCGAAAGGAGTTGAGGAGGGGATCCCTGGGCCTAGTCAAAGTTACGGCCCGATCAGAGCAGAAACATCGAGTCCTCAACAAGGTGGGAGCCATGGCAGAACATGGATTTTGTTGGACATCTCGAGACCCAGACTGGCTAGCCATTCATTTCCAGTCCACCCCTTGTCATGTTCCAGCAGCAATGTTTCTTGCACGTTCTGCATATGATTTTGAAATCAACAAGAATATAAACGGCTTGTTTGCCGAAAAGGGACATTGGATAGTGGTGCTTGATGGACATCGCTACGGGACCATGTTTCCGGCAAGGGGAAGCTGGGTTAGCCCGAACAAACAGCCCAAAATCGGGTAAAAGAGTCCAAGTTCAATACGAATTCATGTCCAACCTGTGTATTGCCCATTGCCCATGACTCATGAGTCATTGCGTACCGCATATCCCACTTTTAACCTATTCAACATTGCTCCCAAGTCCCATCTTGGCCATGGCTGCTTCGTTGCCAAACCTTGACCCGTTAAGCATACGCTCAGCCCTCTCCGGGGGCCATCGCGGATCTAATGATCCAAGGACTTGCTATATCCTTCTGAGAATAGGAATGAATGATGCATAAATTGAATAAAAAGAGATTTCTGACATAGTCAATCGACGACGCCACTGACCACAAGGCTCTCACCAGATATAGAGGTTAGTATCAAAATATTGGCCAATATATTACTCCCCAGGATGCAAATTATCAAGTTCTCTCCATCTACAAGATAATGATCTGACCCACCTTGCAAGGCTGGGATGTGCAGTTCTATCAGAAGCACCGCTACGTCAAAATAAATTTTATTCATTTTATATGAGTTAGCTATCCCAAGAGTACTGGAGATGGCCATAGACGACGACAATAAGGCCCCATCGCCGGCACAAGAGCAATTTCTTCAACAGCTCAAAAGAACCGATCCACAGCGTAATTATGTCATGTTGGTTCATCAACTCCCGGAGGCTGCTAGGGCCATCATCTCCAATACCGATAACTAGGGTCACGAGATCGTGCTGGAATACAGATTGGGAAGCGAAGGGATGGAAAGAGCTATAGGGAAGGTCGGCGTTGGGGAAAGAAAAAAGCTTGTAATTAGGCGTCAAGGGCATGCAACAAAAATTTACCACGGGTTTTTTTTGTTCACACAATTGCATCACAGTGATC